>JAQFZX010000118.1:0-92111 GCA_034682405.1 Hydroisotoma schaefferi
TCAGTGTGAGTTGATGTATCATACGCCCCTTAACGTTCATTGACGTCAGATGTCCCTTTGCCTTGACCCCCCTGAAGATCAAGGTCGTTTGGCTTATCAAGTCTGAGTGAGTACGCAGTGTGTGCGGATGGAGCGCGCGGTGTTGACGGAGTGAGCGCGCAGCGTTTGCGGAGTGAGCGCGCGGTGTTTACAGAGTAGGCGATTTAATTGGTCCTATTGAGACCTTCTAGATACTATTAGCAAAAAGCGCGGTCGAGGTATTCGAATATTTCACGTTTGACCTTGCCGCGCAGTCACGAAAGGTCACGCGCCCTTATAAGGGTTCAATTTCTCCTATTCAGACCTTCTAGATACTATTAGCAAAAAGCGCGGTCGAGGAATTCGAATATTTCGTGTTTGACCTTGCCGGACGGTCACGAAAGGTCACGCGCCCTAAACAGGGTTTAATTCGTGCTATCGAGACATTCTAGATACCATTAGCAAAAAGCGCGATCAAGAAATTCGAATGTTTCGCGTTTGACATTGCTGCACGGTCACGAAAGGTCACGCGTCCTAAACAGGGTTTAATTCGTCCTATTGAAACCTTCTAGATACCATTAGCAGAAAGCGCGATCAAGACATTCGAATATTTCGTGTTTGACCTTTCCGCGCGGTAACGAAAGGTCACAGAACAATTTAAAGTAGCGTTTTGAAGTCTACAAGCAAATAGCTTTAAAGGGATACCCCACTTGATAGGGGTTGCTATATAAATTTTTGGTGACCTGTGACCTTTGACCTTGAGGGGTGTGGTCGAAATCGCCCATCTTCGAACTTACCTCCTCCTTTGATCTCAATAACTAAAATCAGAAAACAGAAGTGGAAAAAGTTAAACCGTTCGAGAGTTAGAGCGCGAACGGACAGTCGGACGGACGGACGGACGGACAGAGTGAAAGTTCATTCAATGTGTAATTCGCATGTAAATGCCTTTAATAATGGAAGTTCCAAGACTTCTTGTTCTGGTCGGGGTTTTCTAGCGATTTTGCGTGTGGTTTTTACTAGAAGAATCCATATGCATAAAACCCAGTTCGAGTTTATTTTCCGGATGTTCGTTTGTGTGTGTGTGTGTGTGTGTGTGTGTGTAACCGCTATGCATTTCTAAACGCGTCATCCGATTTTGACGTGCCATACGTCGTTTTAAATGGGATGTCAATATCTAGCGATTGGTCGATAAGCTAAATGACCTTAAACTTCAGGGGGGTCAGGGGGAAGGGGCTTCTGACGTCAATGAAATTTTATGGACGCATGATACATCCAACCACACTGAAATCAAGCGTAGAATCGAATGGAAGCAACGAAAAGGGTCCAGGATTACTGAAAGGGCCGCTAAAAGGGGTCAAAGGGCCCATTAATTTAGAAAGACCTGTGTCCTAAACGCGTAATCCGATTCCGACATGCATAACGTCGTTTTAAATGCGATGTCAATATCTAGCGATTTATAGATAAGCCAAATGACCTTGACCTTCAGGGGGGTCAAGGCAAAGGGACATCTGACGTCAATGAACGTTAAGGGGCGTATGATATATCAAGTCACACTGCAATTAAACGTAGAATCCAATGAAAGAAGCAAAAAGGGTCCAACTGTACTGAAAGGGTCTCAACAAGGGGTCAAAGGGCCCTTTAACTAAGAAAGACGTGTGTCCAAAACGCGTAATCTGATTTTGACGTGCAATACGTCGTTTTAAATAATATGTGAATATCTAGCGAGTGGTTGATAAGCCAAACGACCTTGACCTTCAGAGGGGTCAAGGCAAAGGGACATCTGACGTCAATGAACGTTAAGGGGCGTATGATACATCAACTCACACTGAAATTAAACGTAGAATCCAATGGAAGAAGCGAAAAGGGTCCAGCGGTACTGAAAAGGTCCCCAAAAGCGGTCAAAGGGCCCCCTAACTAAAAAAGACGTGTGTCCAAATTTTAAATATATCTGATTTACTTATCAACTCTTCTCTACTTCTGCTACAACTACCCACACACTATAGCACACGTGCTGAGGGCAATACTCTGTGTAGCTAACTCTTATTCCATATTCTATATGGGCTTATCCGACTAGTTTAATATAAAATAATCCGAATAATTTCGGATTGTGTAAGTGTAAAAATGATCATTGAAATAATTATTATTTCTCACATGAAGAGGAAGCTAAAATAGTGCATCTTTCCTGGATCTTTTTATTAAAATGTATTATTATGAAATGGCATAAAGCAGCACCGCTTTTTTTTATTAATTAATTCTGTCTGTAGTAAAGTAAAAGGAGATATGTATTGCTATTTATTGCTTGCCTGTGGTGCTTTGCTTTGGTACGCACAGTGGTAAGTTAACTTTATTGGAGAAAACCCCTAGAAAGATTCGGACGAGCTTTACGTTTTTTCCTAATAAATGGTGAATAAAAGAGATATATTTTAATAATGCTTCTTGCAGTAAGTAAACAAGCAGCGGGTGGGGGTGGCTTTATCCGTTTTTACAGGAGGCATGGAATGAATACCACATGCATATGTGCGTTGAAGGGGGTAACTTCCTATTTATTTTTAAGAATATCGTTTCTATTCATTAAATTCTGTATAAATATCTCTCCAGTCTAGTCAACACGCACAGTTTGAAAGGTGTAGGGAAGTTGTATACTATTTTAGGAGAAGGGGGACTTTAGGATCGAGTTCTTAGAATTTAATAATTCTGTTTCGGCAAAGGCCTTTTGATTTCTAATGAAATCCAAGACTTTTAAGCCGGAAGGATTTAAAAGATCCACAAAAAGAAGGGACTTATGGAATTGGAGAAGGAAGGAATGAAAGGGTTGATTTTAATTCGGTTTCGGGCCTTCTGAAGTGTGACTAATATGTATCTCTGTTTAGCATGGGTGGGTGGTTGGCTCTTATTACTTTTCCTGTTGTATTATCTGCATTGGGTCTGTGTAAATAAATAAATAAATGCATACAAAAGTGATAAAGGGAAGGCTCAAAGGTATTTCTAAATCTGATTCAGAGTGAAGACGATTATTGTACCGCTGGAGAGATAAATGAATATGAGGGGTCGAGGAAGGAACATGATATTCAAATTTTTAACTGCCTAGAGCAAATGAGAAAGCAGAGGTTTTTAATAAAACTGTAAAATAGGAAATTAAAGCGGAAATTAATATTGAAAACAAAGCAAATTTACGATAGAAAGGATTACAAATCGGTCCTTTGAAGGTTGGATTTAAAAAACTGAGCAATCCCTCAAAACAACACTGGGGGGGTGGCTTTTTCATCACAGAAGATTTAAAATAATACAAAGGTTTTATCTATATATTATCTTATCTATGCAAAAGTACAACAACAATGAAAAGCGTCAGTTCTGTTGAAGTTCAACTATTCAAAAGTGTGAAGAGTCCCTAGAGGTTTATGAATATTAATTGAAAACCAATCTTATTAGATTTTACTTGAGTCAAAGTCAAGCTTACTTTTATATTGGAGATGGGAAACTGAGATAAGGTGGAAGTGTGCTCATTTCTTGCAATAATAATAAATGCATCTTCCTCATCACATCAAACTTTTAGATGGGTACAACAACTACTACAGCAAGTGCATATGATCTAGAATAAACAATGCATGCCATTCTGTATCGTCATCATCATCATGCATACCTTCCCCTGTATCATATTCAAATTCCTTGTACCTTATGCACCAACTGAGAAAGCAATAACTAACAAGCAAGTTGGCTACCGATTAAGAGCCGGAGGGTGAGAGATTAAGAGATTGGGTTTTTGAAATCTGCCGTCGTACAAGAAACAATTGTTAGTTTTATCCTATCGTCGGTATTAAATTACTAATAGAGTTTTACTTGTAAAAGAAACGTATTATGATGTACAGTTCTGTACTTGTTGTCAGTCTTCAGTTTGTATTAAAGTAATGGATGAGGATGTTATAACCCGCGGTGAGGTTGTGGAAGCTGGTGAATTAAGATGTACTGGTACGTGAATGACGGGATTATGTTTCTGAAGGATGGAATTTGTACAGTATACATTTTTAATTAAAAAAAAACCCATGTATCCATTAAAAATTAATTTAAAAAAATTAAGTCGGTAGTTTACTAAAGCCTGGATCTCTAGTGATGTTATAAATAAGTTTATCTTCTTTCATGTTTAGTACTGAATGGTGTATAACTTTTGGTACGAAAGTAACTCAGGGATTTTGTTATTTTTTTATGCGGAGAAAATTTGACAGTATTCTGTCTATAATTTGCTAGATTTTTGGTGAAACTACAGCGGTACATGAATCTACCTGTCTACCTATTTCACAGTCACGTAGACAAGTATCAGTTTAAGATTGGCTGAATAAATAATGGTTGTAAAGGCTACCCGAAATTATCCATAAAAAGTAAATAAACTTTTACAAAGGAAGACACTTAATCTCTGGTAATAATGGGAAAGATAAAGTTAAACCGGAGCTTTAGGGCTTGAAAACAGTATTGTCTTTGTGACCTGGTTAGTAAAGGCGAACCGTACAATTGGCCACAGTAGGGCAGTGGACTTTATCCTATTTTTTTATCAAATAAAACTCTCGGAGACCAAGTATAAATTATGCAAGGAATTAAGGAGAAGTTCAGAATCTTATGCCTTTATAAGAACTCTGAGTAAGTAGATACATAAGGGAGCGAGTAATTTCATGCAAAGTTTTAATAAGCTTTGACTGGGTCACCACTGATGTGCCATTTAATTAATCTTAGATATATTGCTTAATGTAATCTAAAGTTATTGAGTAGTAGTAGTGGTAGTAGTAGTAGTAGTAGTAGTAGTAGTAGTAGTAACAGTAGTAGTAGTAGTAGCAGCAGTGTTAGTAGTAGTAGTAGTACTAGTAGTAGTACTAGTAGTACTAGTAGTAGCCAGGAAGTAGTAAAAGCGAATGCAAATTATGCCAATAATTCGTTTAAAAAGGGTATTAAATTAAATTTTAACGAGTTTTGGGGCCAGTTTTCTAATAATATCATTAAGAAAGAAGATTAAGAATAAAGCTAAACTAAACCTGCATGGAACCCCACAATCTACGACATGTTTATGCTAGAAAGTAAGTAATCTTAACTTTAGTAACCGTCTTACCCAACTCAGCACCTATTTATGTAGCATCAGTGGCTGTTGGTTTACTCACCCATTAACTTAAGGTTTTAGCAATATAAATGTCAGAAATGAAGTGTGCTAGTAGTAGTAGTGGTAGTAATAATGGGGTAAATTTGCATATAAACAGAAGAGAAAGGGTAGTAAAAGTAATTAAATTACGGAGATCTTCGGGCAAAATGCAATAAGCTCGTGCTTGGGTTAGCTTGAGGCTTTATACAGAGATATGCTGTTTTTTTTACTAAGATTATAAATAATTATAATGCTGGTTGTATGAACATGCATCAGTTAAAGTTGTGCAAAATTTAACCAGGAATTTATATCTCTTTTTATGTGTGGTTTAAATGGGATGCACCGTGCACCCCGTTGCCATTTCCTTTGCGGCAAATACCCAAAACTGCATTAGGATTTTTTATGATTAATGGTTTTTTAGGAAAATGTTTATTACTTCAAAGTAACAGATTTCACTAGCGGTGTAGTTTGTCTAAACGTTTCTAGAGTTGAAATTTCTAAGACATTGCGACATGTTTGCATGTAATTTTATAGGATTTTCTAAATTCTTTTAATTAAAAAATGAAGTAGCTTTTAAGGTTTTAATCTGTCGGAGTTGGTTGCTTTTACAAGAAAGTCATTAGCTTCTTGGGTAGTTTCATCTTAAAAGGATTAGGATTATGAGGAACAGAAGTTAGTTTTTTGGGGATGAAATGAATGACTCAGTTAAAAGTGTATAAATTGCAATAAAATATAATGCGGTGGATTTTGGCTCAAAATCTAATGTAGTTAGGTAGATGATGGGTTGCCTTAATTGAGTGAAATACTTGTTCTGTTGTCTAAATAAAAAGTAGACTTTTAATCACAGAGAAATTGCACTTTTTAATGGAAAAAAGTCCCTGTCTAACTCTAAGATAGTTTATTTCTTAGCTCAATAGCTTGATGGTTTTCTCGTCTTTTAAATAGGAATTTCTAGTTTGTAAGTAATTGTAATCGAGTACGAGTAACTACATTATATTACTACTTACAGTGTGGCCTAGAACCAAAAGTGGAGGGGATTAGATTTTCTATCTTTTAGTTGCATATTTGAGGACCACCCTGTACAAGACGACATGATTGTTCCTTTTCTTTATTAAAAGTCTCTCCTTTTTACTGTTTCTTGTGTCCACTTGGTTTGGTTGATGAGATGAGAGAATTCCTCGTTTTTCTCAGGATTATATGGGACGAGAAATTCTCCTATTGTTTTGAAAGGAGACGGATACAATAATGTACTTCTGTAAGACAGTCTGCTTGCTGTACTGACGGACTGACGGTATTTTTTCTTGTGATTTCTTCTGCAAACGTAATAAAAGTTTCAAAGGCCCGTAGCTTGTTCTTTTGGGTTGATATTTTCTGCAGAAAACATGGATTAGGATAGGAGGGATTTATTTACGGTTTTTGGCAAGGAATTTCTGCAGCTATTAACATGCACAGTTTGATAAGCTTTTTGTCTCTTGAGGCTTCTCTAGGGACAAATTAGTAAGAAAGGGATAAACTGCATGAATGAGGCAAAGTCAGCTATTTTCTCATTTAATTCTTTTTGCCCATGAGTGATTATTTGTTCCGCTTGATCTGAGTTGAGGAATCGGGCAGTTTTTGCTTAGTGGAAATAAAAAGTTTATGATTTTAGGGTTTAGGTTATGTTTTTTTGGTTTTTGATTTCTTGGATTAGAGCTCGTGGTTTCTATGTTATGGGATTCTATGAGGAAGATTGATTGATAAAGTTTCCCAGGGTTTTATTTGACTTGATTGGGATTGATTGATAGGCTTGGTTGCAAAATCAAGGATTATTTGTACAGTTTACTGTTTAGTTTTGGGTTAGTTTAGTTTAGTTTAGTTTAGTTTGTGCAATCTGATGAAAAACCGCAAAATCGGATCAAAAGAAGGAAGGTTGAAGTATTTTATGACATAATTACACTCGGCTGGATTCTAGAATATGTTGTAGGGAGTATTGGGGGAACGGGGATGCAAACTTTTATTAGGAACATGAAATTGTTCGATGATTCATGAGAACTTTGCTTAATTTGATGGAATCTTGTAGTTGGGGAGGCAAGGTTGATGGTTTAAATGTGAGTAATGCATCGAAAACATGAGTAATGGACAAGATAAGAGTTTTATATTCTTGCAATTGCAATTTTTTTACAACTTGGATAGATAGAGCAAGAGGGAGGTTTTGTGAGCACTTTCTTGAGTTGGAGTTTACTAAACTTTCCATACGTCCGGCGTCCGTTGATTCAGCTTTCATTATATTATTTTATTTTATTTATACTAGAACGAGAGAGTGGAAATGGAACATTAAGATTGAGGTAGGTTTTTTTAGTTATCAGCATTCGATTCTCACTCCTCCATAAAACATAACTGTGGTAGTTGTAGTAGAGTTAGTTTATTTCGAGTCATGGGAAATTGAGAGAGTATATAATATAATAAAAGTTATAGATGATAAGAAAAATACATTAAAATGCAACCCAGCAATCGGTTGGCTTATCAAGCGGTAGTAAAACGTGAGAGCAATTTTTACCTTGCAAAAAAAGACATTTTATACCCGAAAAAAACTAGCAAAAGCTATTTAAGTCATAAAAAATGAAATTAATAAATAAAAGGTTGATAAAACAAGGAGGTAGTTTTCTTTTTATTTACAAATAAAACACAACCACGGATCTGTTAAAAAATTAAGCATTTCATTTGGATTTAATTTAAAACTAATTATTAATTTAATTTTTAACTAATAAATTCATCCAAAATCAACCTAACTTACTCAGACAGTTAAATACAACTTACTGTCGCGTAGCTTAGTAAAAAAACGTAATTCTAACGGGATAAGTCGGTCGTTGGTTGGATTTGCTGTTGAGTTGTTGAAAAATAAGCCAGTGTGTTATATTATATTCTCATTTATCTCCGTGTGTGATCAACTCGAACGAACCAAACCAAACCAAAGACGAACATGTTAATATTCCCTACGTTGTTTTTCATCCTTGCCTAGTCTGCTTATAAAAGTATTTAGATGATAAAAAGCAGACATGGTAAGGAGGAGGATATTATCAACGAGGAGTAAGAGTAAGCTAAGGGATTTACAATATAAAGATGAAGATGAGGAGAGGATGACAGGGATAATACAATGTTGACCAAGATGATTATACGTTTTTTTTGGCTGAAGGAATTTATTAAGATTGCAAATCTAATGGGAAAGAGAGAGAGAGAGATCCAACCTGAGGCATCGTATTACCCAGATAGATCCTTGGATTATATTATATTTATTTATGAAATATTAGTAGTAGGATATTAAGCTCTAAGGAATAAAATAAAGCCGACTCTCTGTTCTTTATCTTGATATATGCCAAAGCGGAAAATACCCTAGAGGGTTTTGTGACGAGGATGACACACTTCATAAAACGTGCATGATTAATATATTAAAAAATAAAGTGGGATGCATTGTTAAAGGATGGAATAAAATAAAATAATCTTTATATGATTTTTGGAGCTATATTTATTTATAGTAGGAGAGGAGAGAACAAGGAGTGTATACTGCTACGGGGTGTATTTAATTATTTTTTGTGTAAGGATAATGTAGGTAGTTAGTGTTTGTTTTAAGAAGGATTTAATAAGTTAGTGCAGGAAGTTAATAAGGTGGACGAAAATTTTTGATAACTAAGGGGTCCTCTAAAATGTCCAGTTTTGTTTAAATTTGTCAACAAAGCTATAGAAGTTTTGAATTTTAGTAGCAAAGATGATATGCTCTGACCCTTGGGTTTCGGCCTGAGTTAGAGCGACGAAGGGGTTGAAGAATGAATAGTATCAATGATAAAAATAATAATAATAATAATAAAAGTAGTAGATGCATATCATCATGTATTTTTGGTAGTTATTCGGAGAGAGAGACACACGGAGAATGTTCCAAAGGGCGATTTCCCCTGGGGAGAATTTCATTTTGTTGATGAAGATGACATTATGCGAAGGAAGGCAGACTGTGCGAATTATTAGAATGGTAAAAATTACATATGAAATGTACTAACTGGAGGGGGATAAGAGATAAGGAAGGATTTATTGCAGACATTCGCTAAACGAGGGAAAAAGCTGGTGCATTTATTCGCATTATCCTCAAGGATTTGCATTCCTCCTCGGTTTTATTTTCCCAGCAGGAAAGAGGCCTCCTTGGGGGAAATTGGTTGTGGGGATTTGCCAGATTACTATTTTCATCATATGTGGAGAATAATATAATATAAATGTAAGGGATTCGCGAAAGGTTTCGGTCCTAGTTAGTTGGTATAAGGGAACCGGTAGCAGTCAGAACAATTAGGATTGATGATTGGTTTTTGGGAATTTATTCTGCGGGTTTCTCTTAGTTTTTTAGAAGTTTTTGCTGGTTCGTTGATGGCTTTATGATTATTCCTTCGGTGGTTGTAGTAAGTAGTTGGTTAGAATAATCACGGTGGGTTTTTGGGATAAGTTATAATATTATTCGACTGAAATATACGAGTGCATATTTTGCATGAAGAAGAGGGTAACCTTGTTATGGGAGTTTTGGGAAGATGGTTTTGCTGTTGGGTGAAATTATTATGAAATGTATGTTAATGGGTTTTATGGATTTTGTGAGGATTAGTTTACTTTCTTCGTAAGGAATTATAATAGTAGGATTGGCTAGGGTGGAGGTTTTTACTTGGAGTTGGAAACAAGTTCGGGGCTTTTAATTGGAAGGATTTATCAATGTTACGGCTTTTTTGGATTCAGTTCACAAATTCCGATTGAAAACCATTGTTCTGTTAGATTTCTAAAACGTACTCTGGCCTGATATAAATGCAGTAAACTCACGTGGAATTAAAAATAAATAGGGTGAAGATAAATAATGAATAAATACTAATTACTTGTTTTGTTTTGTCTAATTACAGGTAAGAGATCAGACCGTTGAACTTTTACTCCGGATGGTAAAGTCCGTTTGGAAACGACTTCTATTCTACAAACAACCGCAACAGACACCAAATAATAATAATATCATCTGCTAAGAAGCATAAAAACTGACAAATTGTCAACCTCATAACCATATCCAGTTTCTTATCTTATTTTTCTAAAGTTTTAAACAAAAGTAAGCCCTAAGGAATTCGTTGTATGGAATAAGAAATCGAATTTTGAGCAAATTTATTGCACAATACGAAACATAAAAGATTCCTAGTCATCTCAATAATAATAGAAATAGTAATATATCATCTTCTAGTGTTTTGGTGACAAAGTGGATACCTATTGATGGAAAACTGGTTGAGAAAATGCACAAATTCTTGTAGGAATCTTTGAGGTAATTTATTTATGAAGAGGGACAAGTTCCATTGGTTTTGTGGACCACACCCACATCTTCTATTGCTCCGTGTAGCATTGACTAGCACATAGTGTAGTTTCATATCGATAAAAGAAGCAAGATGGAAACGGAGGGGAAGAGAATAAGAGGTCAATTGGTTTGGTTTTGTTGGATCCAATTTACCGTAACTTTTGCCACTTTACTGTAGGTTTGGTAGGTTCTTCTTCAGTTTTGAGAACTGTCTTTCTTACTTCTTTAGAATTCAATGAATAAAAGAACCCAGTTTTACAAATGGATTTCTATCGACAGTCCCCAATAATACACACGACCATACATGAAATAAACTTCTAACCAGACAAACATAAGAAAAAGATACAAGTTGCAAGCCACATTGCATTGCATTGAACTCCTTACTGCTACTTGGTTTTTTCTCTACTTTGCTCTTTTGGCTGAACAACCATCTAAGAATCCCCATCCACTTTTCTCAATCAATAGTCAATAGAAGATCCCGGCCTATTCATCCCTAACCGATAAATAATATACAAAAAAATACAAGTAGTAGTAGTAGGCGTAGGATTAATATTAGTAGTAGTAGTAGTAGTAGTAGTAGCAGTAGTAGTAGTAGTAGTAGTAGCAGTAGTAGTAGAAGTAGTAGTAGTAGTAGTAGTAGTAGTAGTAGTAGTAGCAGTAGTAGTAAAAGTAGTAGGAATAGTGCATAAGCATAGTAGTATAAATTGTCCTATTACAAGGATAGGGCATTTTATTTATAGAGGGTTCTTTTATTTAATGTGTGAATGGAGCAATTCGACTCCCTTGTTGAGTTGAGTCCTTGTGATTTGTGAAGAATTGCAACAACACGTTAAATCCCTACAAAAAGAACTGCCACACACCGAAAGCATTATTTTATCCTTGTTAAATGATGAATGAAACTTCAGAAAAAATATTAGGAACTGAAGAAGATTCTGTGTTACTAAATCTAGCGGTTGATTTGTTAGTTGGCATTGGCATTGAATCATTGAATCATTCTTATAGAAAAAGGACCTTATACTTTTAGTAAAGAACTTATGATATCACGGGCGCTTTTTCCTCAACAAAGTTCAAGATATTCCATTGTTAATTTATTTAGCTATTTTTATCATTACTATTATTATTGTAGGTGGTTTTTGGAGATCCATTTGGAATGGGATAAATAGGAAAGTAAACCTGTAAAGATTTTCTTATAAAGTAAAAGTAGAATAATAATACTTTATATAATATACAAAGTCTTTCTGCAATGCTAAAATATCCTAGGGATACCTGTAGTAGTAGAAGCTTATCGTTTAAGCATATTCGATCTTTTTAGACGTCCTATAAGCTCAAAAATGCTTAAGCATTAAGCATTTTATTAGATTGTATAACCAAGAAGTAGGAGCACCAGTAGCAATAATAGTAATAACGAGCTATGCTGCAGGTAAACCCCGATTTCATGTACTAAACCTGCAACTACTACTACACACCTAAACTTGAGCATGGCTAAAAGAGTTGACTGTAGAAGGAACTGAAAAGCCAACAGGGTCAGAGTCCTGTTAACTTTCCAGTTATTCCTTCAATAAAAGGATTTGGCAAGTAGATACTAGATACTAGATACTAGATACGAACATACTTACAAGACCCATCATCTCAACTCAATCAGGGTTTGATGTTGATGGCAAAAAAGCTCATCTTGTTCGAGACTAGATTCAAAGTCAATACGTACAATGGGCAATCTATACCTGCATGGGTTCTTTGGTAGCATAGAATTCTACACAGATTGGAAGATTCAATGAAGCTTAACCCCTTCTTGGCGTATCAGATACATCTGTGTGTGTGTTATGCATTGCATCGTTTTTTTCTAGGCAAGCATGCATGCAAAAAGATAATAAGCCTTTACAATGTATCAAGGAAGATGATGAGAGTAGCTGTAACTTATCGAGTATTGGGAACGAGCAAAACTTGCTTAAATTGAATATTCATTCACCCGAACTTGAACTTGTTGGCTGTTGTTTTGCTAAAATCTTGATGATTTACTTGTATAAAAATGGATAAGGTTACTCCTTTTTAAGTTGTAGGAAAAGTTAGTTGAGAAGGGTTAAAAAATAAAGCCACAAGTGAGTAAATCACCGGGAGTAGAATTGGCTATTGTATTATTGAGTAAAGAATATTTTAGATGGATGGAAGAAATCCAGTTGGATTAAAATATTCAGCGGAAAAGTTGCGTCTTTTATTCTCATTTTTATTATGGACTTGTTCTTTTGATTAAAGGGTAGTTAGGTTTATTTTACATTTGGTTGTGGTCTATTGTATTCTATTGTAGTTGGCAGTGGGTTGTAGGTAGTCTTCTATGTAACGGGAAATTTCGTAAGTTTTGGCCAAAGATGTATTATGGATAGGAGATAGGATTCTGAAGTGAGGTTTGCTCATGGAATTTATTAGCATTCCCTTATTCTTTTTTCGCTAGACAGATTTACAAACTTCCTTTGTTGGAAAATAGATAGAAGCTGGGACTGGGTGCTCTTTTTGGCCAGAGACCAAAAAAGTAGGTTTTTAATGATGACAAGAACTGCTCACCTGACTTGGAAGAAGTAGGAGCACAATATAGGCAAAGGATGTAGAGTTCTACAGGGAAATCCTATGTCATGGTGTGGTGTATCGAAATACCGTGTATATTTGAAATACTGCCCGGTATAGTATTTAACCTTTAGGGATTTTAGAGCATTAAATTGGTTTACTATTCGAAGGACGCCTGAATAATGGAATATTTTATAGGTAAAGAATAAGGGAAAAGGTTAAGGGTATGATTTGTCGGGTAGAAAGCTGCAGAAATTGTTTTTTTCCGAACTCGATGCTTCCATATTTTACACGTCAATGGTAGGTTTTCAGAAATTCTTAAAATTTGGGGTTCGTCTTTAGATAAGTAAGTAAGAACGATTTTGACTGACACTTAGAATGTACTTGCTGCAAAAGTGAGGGTAGTTTAGATGAATAACCAGCTTAAAATCCATCCGAAAAAAATATCTAGGTCAGTAATACTTATTAATTCTTACAAAGTTGCCATCAACGGTGCTCAAGATTGCATAACCATTGATACTAGAGGATTATATTGTATTCTTGTATTAGAAGGTTTTTTTTATTACAGTCCATTTTATTAATACGAACAATCGTAAGAATAAAAGTGGGCAGATTGTATGCAGATGTTAAGGTGTGGAGGTTGGTTAGCAAGGTTTTTTGACAGTGACAGTGTGCGAATTTTTTATGCAACTTACTCTTTACTTAGAGTTCATTCTATGGAGTATTATAATATTGTTATCTTTTAATAATAATAATGACGTCTGCGGTTGGTTAAAGAAGGAGGTAGAGTTCCATAAAAAGCCAGGGGGAGGTTCTCAGCCGACCGCACCGCAGCCGTTGATTGTTTGCTTTGCCGTGATTATGATTGAAAAAAGTTGTGTGAATTATTATTACATTAACCATTTATAGCCATGAGTATCTTATTCGGTGTAGTTGTATCATTTTTATGTCTAAGTACGGTTCATTTATTTAACACCCATTATTCCCATTCACATTCTTAATAATTGGTAAGAATGAACTGACTGTAGTGTAGTCGGCAGAATGGTAGGGTAGGAGTAGTTAGTTCCCATTGTTCGTTATTGAACTTGAACTTTACACTTGATTTTTTAACATTGTCCTTGTATCTTTCACAAGCAAACTTTAGCTAGCAAACTTGGGCTTGCTGTACCTGTTTTAAAAAACTTTCAGACCAGACGACACACTTTCCTAGCTTGGGTTGTAACTAACGAACAGGTAGAATAGTTAAGCTAGGTCTTGCCCGAGGTAGAAGAGTTAACATTGGATGATATTATTTGATTTTAACACAGAGTATTTAATATTTACCATCTTTGGCACTCTCTTATTAAAGCTTGAGCTAATAACTTTTCCTGTTGTGTGTAAAAAGTAATAAAATAAAAGTGACTTTTCTAGCTAATAAGGATTTCTCTGTGAGTAGAAGAAGAGGATCTAGATAATAATAATGATACAGGCAACAGGTAGAAGTTAGTTTTAACATTTAGTGTAAGTCCTAGGATGAAATATTTTGACCTCGATCTCAGAAAAATGCATTATTTATTGGACTTGTTGACTCTAAAGTGGTGGTACAGGTTACAGGTTGTTTCTACTTTACTTGCTACCAAACTTATAAGTCCCAGTTGTTGTAGTGGAATAGTTGAGTTGACTTTGAATAGAAAGACAATGAAATAATTTTATTGCTAGAGCTTTGCTATGATTCGATAAGGTGGAAAGAAAGGGGGATGATTTATCATAGAAGAAGAATGGGAACACACGTGGTAGTGTCGTAGTATTATCCTTGTATCATAAAAGTAAATAACTTATTGTAAGAGAAATTACTTTTTAAAGCTTGGACTGGTTTTGAGGATTTTTTGGTATATTTTTTTCATTCCATTTAAAGTTTAACTTTAATGCAAAGTCAAGTCAAGTTTACGGAGGTTGAGGACTTATCTTTGAAGTTGCACGTAGGTGGGTTAATACTTTACTGTTTTGTCCTAGATGATAAATTAGACGGAGTCTGTTGTTTTTTTCCACAAAATAGCTGCACATTTTATGGAGTTTTGATTTCAAAAGTTAATGGAATTGTTGCGGTTTGTAATTTTCCAAAAAATGAGGTTGTAAATGGTAAATTGTGCAAATTGTGAGCATGAAATAGCGTTGGGGAGACCTTGCTCAAGGAAATAGGGAAGGTTAGGTGGCTGGTTTAGGCGGATAAATGATAATTTCTACACCCATGCAGAGAAATGACCAACTTTTGATGACATTTTTATAATTTATTATCTAAAGTGTATTTACTATAACGATTTTAAGCTAACTATTGCTAATATTTGGCTAATTTAATTTAACATGGAAGAAAAGTATACTTTGATCGTGTGTGATAAATAATAAAAATTGAATTTTAAACCACGATAATTTCCCCATTAGTCTTTGAGTAAAGGGTTGACAGCCGCCGTGGCATTGTGTTACTGTCACTACGTTAAAATATAGTTGCAGAATTAAAGGAATTATAAGCCGTTTAATTAACATCAAGCAATTTAATAAGGTGTTTTCTATAAAGTGAGTAAGATTTATATTCAATTATTTAACAAACCCTAAAGCCAGAAAGCTACATCTCTCTACTCCAAGTCCAATATTTATACAACCAAAGGCATAAGCTTCAGTGTGTGAGGATAATATCTATGCAAATTGGAATTTAATGGTATTTACTTAAGCCGTAAAAAAGGGGAAATGTGCTTATAAATTCACCTTCAAAAAGTACATGGGTTTAGTAAAAAATCAACTACCAACTTAACTTTTAACTACTGTACTGTGATGTTACGTTACGGGGTAAAAACGTGAAAGGAGGCTTGAGTGACAGCTTGTTAAATATAAATTACCTAAACCGTAAAAAATACTGTGATTTATTTATGCAATAGTTTCAGAAGGAATGACTTATTGCATTGATAATTAATCATTATTATAAAGGAAACAGTTATAAACTCGCCGATATTTTCTACTGGGAAGGTTGTATTATTTTTTGCTAAAAACTGCATAAAAATTTGTAATAAATATTGACAGTTTTGAGTGTGAGTGAATGAGCTTTAGGTGATTAATTGTGGTAGTTTTTCAATAGAAAAACCTGCACAAAACGCATAGATTTTTTTTTTAGCTAAAGGCAGACGATTTAACTTATGGATTCTTCTCAGCTTATTAACTTAAGACGTGGGATATGAGTCAGTAGAGTAGAACGACCGTTATGATAATGCTAATGGAAGTTGGAACTCATATGGGGGTTTTTTTATAGGTAGATAAGTAGGTGTATGTGATGATGAGAGTGAAGTGTGAATCCTCATCTCTCATAGGGAATGTAGGTAATTATCGTATCGTAATCATGTGAGGAGATGTCTTACAAGATGATGGTGATGATACTTAATAATCATAATGCAGTTGCGAAGTTGCAATTCAACGGTTGGTAGAGTAGTGTGATGTTCAATGTGCGAAAATATAGTAAGTAAATAGTAAGTAGAGTTTGTCGTTGTCTGTGATAAGAAAAAAAGTAATTATTAGCTTTTTGTAGATAGATAAAGTGAGACTTAGCAGCTAATGAAATGATGCCAGGCTACATAGGATTTTGTTGCAGATTTACTTGGTATATGCAAGAGAGATGTATTGTTTTGGATGGTTTAGCAATAATGAAAATTGTAAATGTAATATAAATGCAGTTGTAACTTTGAATGGGATTTGCATACGGGATAGAGACTAGGAGAGGGTGCAGCTTATGGTTGAAAACATTTTAAAAGTATCCCTTTTGGGATTGAGAGTACTTGTAGTATAGTAGATAGTAGTAGTAGTTGCATGGGGACTTGTTTATAAACTGCAGAATTAAATGTCAGCTTGTCATGTCACTTACTTAATTTAATGGTTTTAAGGAGTGTCTCTTTCTTTTACGAGAAATAAAACGAATGTGATAGATTATACTACGTCTACCTGGGATTTTATGGGAATAACTTATGAAGAAGGAGTAAAGTAAATAAATTGCAAGTGTTTTAATTTAAAAGGTTCGGGGGGATAGAACTTGCCAGACATTTAGGCAGACTTGGGCCACTTCTTTCATGGCTGGGCTTTGCTTATGATTTGTGTGTAATTTATTTATTAAAAAATTGCACACAAATTGCGTAGGAAATGAAAAGGTTTGCAGCGATTGTGTAAAATGAATATTAAGAAAATGGTAGATCAAGTGGAAACTTTAGTAATGCCGTAATTAATTACAGATGAGGTCAGGATTGTCCATGGCTCTATGTAATTTAAATGACAATTTACCTTCAAAAAGGACACGACAGCAAGGACAGTTTTCGGATATAATTTTGTATTTTTAATCCTAAAAAATAGGCATGATCGGTTGTGATTAAATCGTGTTTAGTTTGGGCTGAATTTGGCTCGTCTTTTTAGAACAATCGGTGAACTTTACCCTTTGATGGTGAAGTGTTGATTGGGATAGGGAAGGGATACGTTTTTTAATAGTATATTATCTGGCGGAATGGACTGTACATGGGACTACTAGGCGGAAATGACTTGGATGGACGATATAGTTTTATGATGAGAAGATATGATTGTAGCGATAAGGTTAAAAGCTTATCCCAGACCTTGGCATTGATAAGACAGATTAGGAAAAAAGATAGCCATATACTTGCAGGTTTGTTTGATGGGAAAAATGGAGTTTGGTGAAGGTTGACTTTTCATGACAGCTTTTTTAGTTCAGTGGAAGATAAAAGTTAAACACGATAGCCAAAAGTAATCTCGATTAGGAATTAATAATCTTGAAAGATTATTTTCATAGAATAATGAAAGTAAAGTGAGATCTTTTTTCATAAATATTTGGGTTAAAAGCGTGGTCTAAATTATAATGTTTTGTTGCATTTTAAAATAGTCAGGGAATGTAATATCTTGGAAAATAAACTTACTTTTTAGTAAACTAAGTTTCTGTTTCCTAATTTCTTGTATAAGAAATCTCCATAAAAGTGCTTCAAAAACCTCCAAATCTCTATCTTTCCATTTCCATACATTCTGTGTCACTTTCCATCACTTCTATTCCCCCCATTGTACTTTTGTAAATTTCATTAAAGATGTTAATCAGGCATTGAAAATTGAGCACAATAAACCCACTGGTTGACAGACAGCCATAAACAACAAGGAACTCTTGTATTATTTAGTGTTTTACATGGAGTCAAGTACAACTAGAAACTCAAGATTCAAGATTGAAGCTCATGACCGTGATTATCATTCATTAGAATAATGAATAGTCAGCGCTGCTGCTCGCTGCATTATCTACTCCTTTCATTTTCAACGTTTAAACATTTCTAAACCTCGTATAGGATAAATTATTAATTCAACCAGGAAATAAGTAATGGTTAGTCGGGCGAGAGGAATGAATGAATAAACTAAACTGAAAGTGTTGTGTGTTGCGTGGTAGGGTATATCACGGTGTATCAAATCCTTTCAGAGACTTTTCATGAAAAATAGGCTAATAATGAGTGACTGAAAAAGACAGCAGGATAAGTGGAAATGCATGCATGGATAATTTGCAAGGTTTGTTAAATTAAGACTCTTTCAGGCAGTTTCACCAACAGATACATATTTCTCCTGTCGTTTTTAATAATTGCAATTTTTTTATGTAGAAAAAACTCCCTTTCAAACAGCAGACTACTCCTGCTCGAATAGTATGTTTTCTGTTGTTCTTTCCGCATGTGGTTTCTCCTACCAGTTTTTCTAATGAGTGTAAAAATAACTGAGCATGTCCATACGCAATTTTTTAAAGAAAATAATAAAAGGGTACAAATTGCGAGTAAGATGTGGATGAAAAATAGTAGTATTCAAATTAATTAGAGAAGTACACAGCTCCATATAGCAGACTTTGTTGCTCAAAATTTAGTGAAATTGTACACGATGGATATTTTAATTCACTCTGTAAGTGTAGGCGAGTCGTTTTTGGGGTCAAATCTCCAGAAAATTACAAAAGTAACAAAAGTTTTGGTTTGGATTCACCCTGTAGCCTCGTCATTTTTTGTTGAAAATTACAATAACGTAGTAGTGATAAGCATGGAGGCTGAAGTTGACAGGCGGGCAGAGAGACATTAACTTAACTAGCCAGTGCCATTGCCATTGCCATTGCCATTGACTAGGATTTGTTGCCGTTGATTACAAACAAAGATGATGATAAGTACGTAAACTAGAAGAGGATGATGCATGTGAGGATATGCCCATGCCTAGCTATGACTAGAATTAATATTATTGTGATGATGAAGTGGAAGTATTAAAGAAGTAAGTAGTAGTAGAATTATTAAGTAGGAGAAACTGACTTGAAGTAAATGAGTGGCATTCACTTGGACCAAATTTACGTCCTATTTTTTTCCTTTTTTTCCTAGATACATAAACTCTTTTTAGGATGTCCCTGACTGAATCTGTTTGAGTTTACGAGAGAGCCAAAGTAAAGCCCTGTTGGGGTTCTGTCTCGTGTCAACTGCACGACAATCCGGTCACGCTTGTCATTGTGTCATTCTCACCCTTGTCAGTGTCAACGGAGGGCTAACCAACCGCTTTAGTTTGTAGATCCTGCTTTTTCCATAGTTGATAGTTTATTATACTTAAGATTATTAGAGCGGTGGTGGTGGCAGTTTATTATGAGTTGGGTTTTTTGTAGGAGGATTTTATAGCAGAATAATGGAGAGGAAAGTTGGTCAGAAAAGTTGTAAAAAATTATACATTTTTGGATACTGAATCTAAGGATAACACGCGGTGTAAAATTGGACTAAATGTTGGACGGTTAAGGGATTTGGTGCGTGTTGTATTCACAAATGGGGTGCGGCTTATTGGTGAAGGGAGGGTTATAATTGGAAGGATGAGAGTAGAGAGAGTAAATAAAATAAATGGTGGTGGGCTGTGCCATCCGAGGTGTGGAAGCCACCCGTTGATTTTGCGATGGATGGAGCTAATTTTTTGGAAGGAAACTCCTATATTTTATCACAATTTTTATAAATAGCTTAAAAGTAGCTGGCTATATTTCAGATTTATTTGCAAAATTAATATCAAAAGGAGCACGAGAAACTTCTTGGAAATTGTAGGATACAAAATATATACTCTATATCCAGGCATTTTTATATGGTTAAACGATGTTAGCATAAATGATTTGTTTAAAATAGAAAAAATTCAGGTATAAAAGGAAATACTTTGCTAAACTTTAGCTCAGATTGGTGGAATTTTTGCAGAAAAAAAATATATTCCAATCTCTTTCCGTTTATGTTATTTGAGTTTGTTCGTCGTTGGATATTTACTGAGCGTTTTGAAGCACGAAAACTTGAACACTAACAATTTTAATGTAAATGCATAAAAATCTGTAGTTTTCGCCTTCTTCAAAGGCTATCAATTAGTGTCGATATTCGGCAAGAGAATCGGTAAATTATTTAGGTAATCGATTGAATGAATGTTACTCGTTTTTGTTAAATGTCTATAAATTTGTATGGGGATTTGTTATAGTAATCCAACAAGAGGACAGTAAACTATAAACTTTCACTTATTTACAATAGTTTGACCGTGAATAAATTAACAACTTTCCCACTAGGCTATTCCTATCTTTCCCACGTTATTTTATTGTAAGAGATCTTTTACTAGTAAGATTCTACTACTACTATTACTACTACTACTATTACTACTACTACTACTACTACTACTACTACTACTACTAATACTATTACTAATACTACTACTAATACTACTACTACTACTACTACTACTACTACTATTACTATTACTACTACTACTACTATTACTACTACTACTACTACTACTACTACTACGTACAAGGCTATGAAGCGATGGATTCCAATAATATCATTCAGAGATAAGATGGATTGGCAGTCTTATTCGATTCGATTGCAAATTGAAATCTTTTTTCCTCGTCAGACATTTTATGAACATTGTTAAATTATCTTTTAACGTAATCTTATTGAAATCCATCGAAAATTTAATCAATCTAGAGAGACACGAGGCGAGTATTTTATTGATCGTCTTTAGGAATCAATCTCAACTTCTTTATTCAATCGTCTTATAACAAATTCCCAAGACTTTTATTGACTGCAATAACAATCAGGCCGAGGCTTGGTTGCATTGAGTTGCATGGTTGTGAAAATAATTGCAAGATCTATCACTAAACAGACAGTTCATGGATCAGATTGTATGATGCTTGTCCAAGGTACATTACAGTCCTTAGAGTAAATATCTTAAGTTATAGTCGCATACAAAAAAATAAATGCAGTCTAGCAAGTTCCTTAGATCACTAGTGGACCGGATAGAAGGGTATTTGCTATTAAATTTTATTTTATAGGTTAATCGCATAGCAAAGGTAAATAGAGCGATTCTAATCACACTTCATTCAGGTTTAAATTTTTTTTCTCATTCTTATCTTGGTTAAATGGACACTATCATGGGGATTGAAGGGTGATGAGTTGGTTTTAGGTCTCCTCACTTTTTATGCTGAATAGAAAACGAGGTGTGAATTTTAGCAAGTTTACAAGATGAAAGTGTTACTGTATCATTTTATTCTACGGGATTTATGCTTTTTAGAGCCTGAATTTCCGTTAAAAAAATCCCTTTATTTTAATCATAAGGGATAGCGAAGATTGAACGAATGATCGTAAGAATCCAGCTTGTAGCAATTGATTTCATCAGATCGATCGGCACAATCTGACGTTCCATCACAACGTTGGTTTCTAGAGACACGTTCCCCGTTCCTGCAGTGGAATTTATAATCATGCATACTTCCAGTTACTTGGCAATCCCGTTCATCTTCTCCATTCGGACACTGGTTTCCACCCGCACAAACGCCCGTGTTTGGGAAACACTTCCAAGAACTACTGCCAACATTGCATAGGAAGTAGTCATGATTGGAGTGAATGGAATGTCCTTTCTTGAAATTACTATTGGGATCTGTTCTCTCACAAGCCTTGACAAGGTCTGTGAGGTTTTGAGGCATTTCTATGTAATTATCTTCGTCAGAGTTATCGTCGCAATCTGCCACACCGTCCATTCTCCACGACCCATCGATACATCTTCCATCCGATGTACAGGAGAATTGACCAGGGGAACAGGCGTTCTTTTTACCTGCAGATTGTATGCTAGTTTTTAATTGATATCTTAGTCGGGTGAATATTTAGACGCTGCACTTTGAGTGAATATATTTACCTCTAAAATCGCATTTCAGTTCGTCAGATTTATCTATACATTGATTGCCTCCGTAGCAGAAACTCCAGTAGTTGGTTACTTGTCCATTGTTACAGATAAACTTGGTATCTCTCTCCTGCAAACATGTAGTATGAATTAGTAACTTAAGCATACTAGCCTTTTGCATGGTTTTGTGGCTTTCTCTAACTGTAAATTAACTTACGGTTTCAGTTGGATATCTGCATTTTTCCTCGTCACTTCCTCCAGAACAGTCGTTCTTCCGGTCGCAGATTAGCTTCCTTGAAATACATCTGTGGTCCTCCGCACAGTAAAAGTATTCTGAGCCACATTTTGTTCCAGTAGAAGTTGAAGTAGGACGTGGAGTAGTTGTAGAGATATCAGAGAGCCTTTCAAAGAGCTGTTTGAGAATTCCATCCGAATCAAACCTCTAAATTAAAATTAAATGATTTTTTAGTATTAGAATTGAATAGGTCTGGTTCACAATTAAAATCTCGTTTGGAACAAAAGGTGTGTAGGATTTGGCTTGATTTCTTACCTGAGTTTGGGAGAATGTAAGTAAAGAGAAGGAAATAACCAATAGAATACTAAATATCCGTGTTAATAACTTCATTTTGGGAAGAAAGCTTTACTCAGCAAGTTGTGCTTTGATTTTGTGTATGAAGGTCTAAAACGAACTGGTCATTCGTGCAATTTTAGCTATGCTTTTATTTAGTTTATTAATTTTTGCAGACTCCTGTAAAAGTAAACGGTTAACTGGATAAGGCTTTGATAAACCGAAAGTTTATTCCTTAGTTTATAACTTAAGAATACTTCTCCAATTGCGTAATTTATTGTCCTCTAAATCCTGCTTGGAAAAGGTCAAGTTTAAGGTCGAACGACTTTGGTGTAGAAAAGACCAATCAGAGTTAATTATGCTTAAAACATGATTCATTAAGTCTTTGATAACACCCTTGAGGATTATCGTATGATGACATGACTAATTGCTAAAAGCATCCCAACTATTACTTGTTGAAGCATTAGGATGAGTGTTGATTTCTTCTCATCATAGATACATTTAACAACTTGCATGCTGTGGCTAACATTGAATAAAATAATACAAAGTGATGCTAATTTCGTCGTAGTTAGCAAATGGAAGTAAATACGAATGAAAGGTCAAGTAGGTTAAATTCCAAAAGATTCTTTACATGGAAAGAGTAATTCATTTAGTAGGTCGAGCAGAATGCGTGCTAATCAATCCTTGATTTGGCAAGTTATTTAACATTATACTAAGCTTCACCTAAAATTAAAAGTGACGAAGGTCTGCATTTCCTTCGTCCGTGCTAAAGATCAGATTAACCAGAGAGTTTTAACCTGCAAAAAAGATCGCACATTTTCCAACGATGGACATTTTCTATTGATAATTTCATGCATGATATTTTTCACTCGCTCGCTGGTCTTTGAAACCGAAAGCTTGAAAGTTTAGGACAATGACAGTACAGGGATTCAGCTCGAGTGTCCTTTTCGCAGTTTCATGATAGTAATAAAATAAAAAAAGTACACGCGCTTTTATAACCAGGAAATCCAATTCCCTATTTGTAGCAAGACAGTAGATTGATTTCCTCTCGATGACATTTAATAATGCTGCCGTTTTGCGAATGAATTCTACTTGAAAAAGCAACCAGAAAGGATACAGTTCGTAAGGATGAAACGAACACAAAGCTATAAAACTGTTTTTGTTCGGGTAAAATGGTAAATAAAAGTAAATTAGTAATTTTTTCTCCTGCCTGATGCTGTTTTGGCGAATCGTGCTCTCGATCGGGAAGTCTTTGCCGTTTATTTTTAATACTTTGTGCGTCCAAGCTTTTATTCTTGCTTGCCTCTTCCTGGATCCTTTTTTGCTCAATTAAGTTCTACTTTAAATATACAAAGAGTGAAGGAAGAAGCTCTGAATAATTATTGTTAAAGAACTCAGTTAGTAGTAGCTGCAGGGAAATCAATTTCGGCGATCTTGTTCCATCATTTTCATTGTGTTTATTATTTAGCTACAGGCTACAGCTGCTTTATCGATTGCTGGCGATAATTTAGGTTGTTAACTCTGTATTTATTTTTCTACCGAGAGTTAAATTACCTCGTAATCGAGTGAAATGTAACAATGTTATGTACAACTTTTGTAAGAGTTTGTATAGTTACAAAGGGAAGATTGCTTTGTCGTTCTCGTTAGTTGTTACAAAAGTAAAGAATGCGATTGGATCATTTAACTGGTTTTTTTTGCTACGTTAAAGATTAAAAATAACGCGTATGTGGCTTCTCTAAATAGTCACAGTGTAGGGGCTTATCGAAGAGAGGAATTATTATAAAAATAAATACAAGATGACTTGACTTTACGCACGATCGTGCTTAAGTTAGATGAGCAACGCATGCATGGGTTAGATGCAATTTTTTATGAGATGGATGTGGTTTTGCATTGTTAAAGGCAGTGGCAGTACCTTTAGCAAGTTCTGTGTTGCATAATGAGTTCATTGGCACCGGCGACTGAGGCTGAGGATGCTACTCTTTCTTACTGACACCGGGTAGTAAAAAAAATTTATATGTGCATATCCATTGAATAAAGATGCATGATTAGCAGTACAAGTAGTAGTAGTAGTAGTAGTAGTAGTAGTAGTAGTAGTAGTAGTAGTAGTAGTAGTAGTAGTAGCAGTAGTAGTAGTATTAGAGGTAGTATTAGTAGTAGTAGCAGTAGTAGTAGTTGTAGTAGTCGTAACAGAAGTAGTAGTAGTTAGTTGTGTTGTAGTGCAAAAAGTTAGAGTAGAGCTTGTTATCTTATTGTTGTTTTTTACAAGCACTTTACATAATATTTGCAACAACGATTATCTAGCGTTAAAAATGATAGAAGTAGAGGTAATTGTTGAACCCTGGAACTAAGTTTGCAGTAGTAGTTGTTGTAGATGGATGCAGTATTATTTTACTACTACGCTTATTCGTACATTTATTGTTAAGATTTAACTTTAGTTACTTTAGATTGCACTATGCAGATTTCCGTAAAATATCAATCATTCCAATTCCAAATAGTAAGATTGTCATTGTCACTAAACTTAACTTAATGCCATGAAATGTTTTAATTTTCTTATAAATAGATATTCCTATGAAAGTTGGTTTTAATAAAAATAAGTTCCTACCCTGTGCACTTATTAATTCCCTGATTTGTTATTAGAATTATGATGATAAACTCTAAAGTTATCTCTATGTTAATCAAGGGGTTTATTATAATAACAGTCTTCCGATTTACAAACGTTTACCGGTTCCACTCTAGTCAATCCAAACTGACGAAGAAAGACTTTGTATTTCTGGTCCCTATTTATTCTACTTGTTAAAAACCCTACTTTATTTTATTAACTTCATCCTTCCCTTCCTCCTCCTTGGTTAATCTTCTCTAAAGTTTTTCCATTGTTTTGCGAAATGTTTACAAAAGCTGTTGATGAAACAAACGATCAGCGTCATCATAATTTAAATAATCTTGGTCGTGTCTTAAACTTCAACTTGTCTTATTATTTATAAGAAGCTCTTGAGCTAGTTAAACAAATGTTCATTGAGGGGAAGACAAGCGGTAAGTTAGTATAACCGGATGATACATATCTTGCTTTTTTGATGGCCCATTCTTATGGCAGGAAGCTTGCTAATTCTCGTGAAAAAAAGGAGTCAACGAGCTGTCTCTAGGCTTTTGTTGGGACTTTTCCTTCATCTTTTTATTATTATTTGCTTTCCTTTATAATATTAATGTATAAGAAAGGTAGGAAGTTGATGCTGGCTTGGCATTACTGCATAATGAATGCTTGAGAATTAATATAATAAGCTAGGCTTGTCTGGAGTTGACTCAGGTACATTTATAACTGGAGAGGATGAAAGGATGTTTTGCGAATTCTTTTTTACTCTTTTGCAACTTCTTTTATAAAAAAAGTATGCTCTTTTATTCCTTTTTGGATGAAATTATGATGTGCAGAGTTCCCTTGTTGTACTTTTGGTGATGTTGTAGTCATCTTTATGTTGTGGAGTGGGCAATTTTGGATGAAATTGAAATTTTTTAACAAAGGAGTAGAACCCGAATTGAATTTTAGTTTTGGGCAGACCTTCCTTACTATTCCTGCTTTTTTTATGAAGAAGAGAAGTAATAGTTCAGGCTATTCTTGAAAGTTCATTGAGTTTTTTTGGAGATAATGGAGAGTCTTGTGAAATGCCAATTAGGAGACGAGACTTGTGACTCAGTTTTTTTAAAGTTGAAGGTAGAGTTCAATGCTGCATTTTGTAGGTAATTTTTAGAGTATTTTATTCTATAATTTTGTGATGTAAAGTTATGATAAGATGTGTAATAAAAATAAGCATGAGAAATTAAGGGGGGAAATGTTCTCGTGGAAGTTGAGAGAGAAGGAAGGCTTGCATATAATATTAAAATGATATTAATGAAGGGAAAAGGGTTTCATTCATAATGTATAGGAATGAATGGGTAAATGTAGGCAGTAGTTGGTGGTATTTCTTGTAATAAATGTAAAATTAAATGTAAGATAGTTTCCCAACTAAGCTTTAATCCTCCTTGCTGAATCCTATCATTATCATTATTTTTAATAGCGACCGAAATGCTTGAAAATAAGTATGGGAACGGGATTAATTTTTGTGGAAACTACACAGATAAAATATGGAATACAGAAGGAATAAGAAGGGAAGAAAGGGGTTAAATAGAATTATGATTTTTATTTTATTTTGCGACTGAAAAGATAGTTTAATATATGAATAATTGTAACAAACGGTTCTGGTAGAAAATTATAAAGCCTTTGTTATTAATTTCGACGGTTTTAAAGGTAAGGTTTCTGGTGAATTTTTGAAACCCTCCCTGGTAGTTTTTGTATTTTACTCCTGCACTTTTTTGCGGATAGAGTTTCAGAGTAAATGGCAAAAAAGGAATGAATAACCTGTCCTTTCCAGTAGTTTTTGGGCAATTTATCAAAGTGACTTTTGGTAGCTCATCTCATCTTTATCATTAATTATCATTAATGGGCTTGTGCTATGCTAGACTAAGAAGAGTAAATGATATCATCAATATTAATATGGCAAGGGATACATATTATAAGAGGAATAAATAGACATTGGCAAGAGCCGGGAATGATGAGATGGGTGTAATTTTTCATAAGTTTTTGTCCTCATTTTTTTATCCTTCGTCCTACGACATTAACATTGAGCCAAGATTAGGCAGCTCATTTGGTTTACTTTGGTGGGTAGGTGGCTTATGTGTATTTAAACAGGCGTGGAACATTGAATATGATAAGACTTTATTAAAGCCTGAAGAACTCCAGGGGAGAGTACAGAATGCCCGGGTATTTGGTGGAGTGGAGTAGAGTAGAGTCGTGCATGTCAACTCAACCTTTTCATCATCATTGCACGATGGGTAGTTTAGTCGGTTGGTTGGGTTGGTCGTGTCATTATCTTTATTGATGAACTTTCTCCGGGTTTTTTTTTTTTATTAATTTGCGAGCGCGTTTGGAGTGGGAATGCTGGTTGTGATGCGCGAGTTTTTATTACCTCCGCAGTTCTTCATTTTTTATTTAGCAAAGTGTAGGCATAGATAGTAAGTAGTGTTTCATTCTGGAAGGATTGGAGTGTAGCTTGATGTTTCGGGCTAATGAAACAGGTTCCTTTTGTCTTGATAAAATTGTTTGGGTTTTGCGGGCAAAAAAAGTAAGGGAAAGTAATTAACAGTTCTGGAGACCTGGAGATGGTTTTAATTAAGGTGAAAGCTAAGTCAGAGTCGGTAATTATAAGAGAAAGGTGAATTAAGAAAAGGGTAAGCAAGGAGGAGGTAGGTTTGTCGTTGGAATAAGTTGACAATAAAGTTAAGTTTTGTAGCCGTATAGTTTCTTTATTTAGTTCTTTTCGGGTTCACCCATAGAACACAAATATTGATAGGATTTTAATAAGTTTATTTTGCCATTATTATAATTCTAGGTTTTGGAACTCATTTCTTTATTTTAAGACTGCGTACAACAAAATCAATTAGTTTACTTCTTATCATTCTTCACAGAGCTGGCGAGGGATTGCTTAGGATTGAGTATTACGATTAATATCTATTTTGAGTTTATGAATATCAAACAGCTTTCTAGATTAATTTTGTACAGTTTCTATCGCGATTTAGTGCTGGCAAATGCTTCTAGACAGTAATTCTATTTCTTCTTGCTTTTTTACATGCTTTTTACGTCGTGGGTATTCATGTTTTCTGCATTTGGTATTGTATTGAATATTTTGAGAGGTAATCAGAGTAAAATAGCTTCTATACACGAAATGATACAATATTTGTGTGAAGTTGTGTTAAAAAATCCAAGATATTGCCACACACGTCGGCTTTTTTTCCAACTTCCAACTTCCAACACTCTTATTTTTTCCACAATTAGATTAAATTGTTCTCCAAGTCTTGAGATGATCGCTTTTAGAGGGAACTACGGAAAAAATCCAATGCAACTTTGAACAATGAATGATCCACTCCATTCATTCTTTAGCAAGCTCATTATCTTTTCTTACCATTTGATTCTTTTCAGCATCAATAACAACAATGCCTGCGTTTCTTCTATGGAAGCCAGAAAGTAAATAAATAACTACAATATCATGGCTCATTGAGTTTCTTGTGAAGGAAAGTCGATGATCGTACGATCGTTTTAGAAATTTAGATAAAACCTATAAGAATTGTTTACTCATTGGTTCAGCTACACTCACGATGTGATCAGGGTTTCGAAACTTTTTGAAAGCATGTAGAAGAAACCAGTGAGAAGGTTTTTTTTTATAGAAAAATCTCAACATAAACGCTGTAGATATATTTTAAAATGAAGTAATCTTACACAAGAGTAACACTTGTAATATTCTAGTTTATGAGTGAGTGGACGACGAAAACATCGAGATCGTTAAATGATCCATTCAATTCTCGGTTCTCTTCTATTGTCTTGGTTTAGGTTGAAGTCGTTGAAGTTACAATAACATTTTGCTTAGTAGTTTGATTATTTTGTAGTTATTTTTTGTCAAAACTTGCGTAATTCTTCGGGGCACGCGAAATAATATGTAACTTGATAAGATTTTATTTGGGCTTTGTTTAGATTGAAGGTTAAGTAGAAATTGAAACTTTAAATGGGAATTTTTTGTTTGAGAGTGAAAGATAAAAGATCATTAAGGTTTGATTTGATTTAGTTGTTGGAAAAAATAAAGGGTGTAAAAGTTGAATTGATTTTTTGAGCAAGTTTTAATCTTTTGAGGTTTACAACGAGATGTTTTGCTGATTATTTTAGACAATTAAAAGCTAATGAGTAATGCTATCTCTTGCTGAGAATATTTAATATGTAGGAGGGGTTTTTATAGGAGTTGAAGAGTATCGTGAATCCTTGAAATACAGCCCAGGCTGAGGCTAGGTTACTGCTATTTAGGTTTGTGAGACAATTTTAACTTAAGAGTTTCAAGAGGGGCTACTATTAAAAGTAGGCTTTAATTTGGACAAATACGGTAGCAGTGTAGGAGCTTTTGCAAGAAAAATTACTGCTTTTCGTGGAATTTTTAAGTTGCAATGCTTTAAATCTTGCATTATATCCATTTATTGCTTTGGTTTTTAATGATAAAAATGAATTGCCCTGCATTAGATCATTCATCATGTCATGTTAACTTGAACATTAGATTATTACTTTACTTCTCAGGAATTAGACACGGCTAAATCAGACTCTAACTCACTCATGCACTTTTTAAAGTTAGATCACACTTATTTACTTGAGAGAAGAAAAACTACTGACATGCTTTAAGATGATATTGCAAAATATAAAACAAATTGAATTGAATTGCCTAAAAGTAAAGTGCATGGAAGACAGGTGAGTTATAAATGGGATATTGATGTGAGTTTTTAATGAAACACCAAAATGTAGCAATCTCTTACAGATATTATTATATGATAAATTATAAGCTCATGGTATTATTCAATAGATCGGCTTAAAAATTGAAAACTTCATTAAAAGACATGGGCCAGGACTGAGTAGAAGTTAGTGGTATTTATTATTGGACATGAAAAAGGAAATAAAAAGTTAATTATATTGAAAACGGAGTAGATTTGCACTCTAGTAGTAGTGGGGTAGTAGTAGTAGTAGCAGCAGTAGTAGCAGTAGTAGTAGTAGTAGTAGTAGTAGTAGTTAGTAAGCTTGGAATGAGTGGGTTTAATGGTCGTTGATAACATTACATACAGTTTTAAGTCGTTGGTGGTGTTGGTCTAGTGAAATAATTTCGAAGCTCTGGGGGTTCCCACTACTTCTGAACTAACGACCACTACAACTACAACTACTTTTACCACTTCTGCTCTGCCTGTTTTTGTGACCAAATGAAATAATTTGGCAATTTATTTGAGAACTTGGGCGAATTTCGTCCCATGTCTAATCTCTTGTAGCTTCCATGTGTATGTGTATGCTACAAACTACTACTACCATTGTACAGTATTCAGTATGGTAGTAGTAGTATTAGTAGCTAGTAGTAGTAGTTAGTAGTAGTTAGTATTTGAGGTGATGAAACTTTGGTTCACTGAAAAACCAGAAGAACGGACAGCATCCAACGACCATTTATACTGGCTAAACTTACGCAATAATTGAATCAAGCTAGACAGGTATAGTTATTGCAATTTGGGATTTAAAGAACCGTAGGTAGAACTACACGGAGTTGAAACAAGATACGCTCCATTTAATTAAGATAGAGGAGGAGAAATAAGGTATTAAGTAATGAAATAACTGTAGCCTACGTACTCTTACTTATTTGGGAGGGTTAGCTTTAATAAAAAACTAAACAATTTGTGTAAGGCATAGTTGACTTTTCTGATGGGGACACATTGTAAAGATTGAACTGTTTTTAAATTACTGGGCCGTTTCCATTAAAACTCAAAGCAATAACCGTGACTTCTATGTAGTACTGTCTACTCTGCTGTAACTAGCAGGGTATTTGTAATGCCGTTTTGTTTGAAATTAATGGGAAGTTACTGAAAATAACTTGGAGTACATGATTTAAATCTTTTTTTTAACGTAGTAAGCAGTAGAATTTATAATCTAGAGGTATTAAAATATCAGGGTGAAAGAAACCGCAATAAGATGCGGCGTAAGTTTTTATTTATTACGGATTTTAATTAAGATTCAACGCGTAGCGTTTTCTTGGGGTATATTTTTCAATCTTGTGAAAGTTATTGGACAATTTAGTAGGTCTTTGTACATTCTACATTGTCTACAGGCTAAATTAAATTTAAACATGGACCAGACTTTTATTAACCTTCGTTCGTTTCAGGAGAAATACTACAAGTGTTTTTTTTATGATGAAAATTTTCCAAGGTTTGGAAATTTTCCAACAAATAATTAAACATTATTTTCAGCGGTATAAGAATGGAAAATAAATTATGAAGCTAATGGAGATGATGATGACACTTTGCTGCAGTTGTTATAAAAGCCGGGGATCTCGGGTAGTTCTGTTATGCATGTGGTTAATTAATTAATTAATATGGTGGATATGATAAGAAACTACTGCTCTATGGATCTACTGCTGTTATTAATGGTGGTTGGATGACAATAGATAAGCTGTAAAAATATGTATGAATTTCCAAATAATAAACTAAATGCAAAATTACCATACAGTTCCTTAAGTCAACCTTAATACAAACTGAATTAGCTTCCCCTTCGCCTTCTGGGAATTCTTTATTAGTAGAGAGTAGAGACAAAAGAAGTACAAGTAGTTTGTCAGTTATTGCCAAGTATTTTTGATTGATTGGTTTGTGCTGGATTAGGAACGACAAAAATGCACACATTGGTAGTGGTCAGTGGGTGTGCCTCTAAAGAGCTCTTGTTCCTCGAAGCGGATATCCATGCATATTGACAAAGGGTCGCTCTCCTGGTCTACCTTCCTCGGTCCTAGTAAACAAAATTGAATATAAATGACAGGGGATCTACTGGAGTTATTACTATTCTTGTTGGTTAGCATTTCCGTAGTTTCATGTGTGCAAACCTGGTTTTATTTTCGTCTCCAGACAAGAAATGCACCGCATAAAGAAAGATGCAGAATACAAGTTGAGCCGCGATAAAAAGGACGGAGGCTGCATAGTCAACTTCATAGTCGAAATATCCTGTAGCCTCCCTTTCTCCAGTTTCGATAGTTGTGAATATGAAAACACCAGAGATGTTCTTGAAGGAAGGAGTACTCAGGTCAAAGGTCATGCTGTTGAAGGAAGGGGAAGTCAGGTCAATCTCTTCGCTGTTTAATGAAAGCAGCGAAGTCAGGTCAACGATCGTGTTGTTAAATGAAGGAGAGATGGGGCCAAAGGTCTTGTTGTCTGCGAAGGTCGGGTCAAAGGTCGAGGTAGATACCCAAGGGTCTGCGTAGATGAGTATACCAACGGTAGAAGCGCCTAATTTCATTGCGTGGAGTGCATTACGATGAAAGAATCCATTCCGGAGTAGCTTATCGATGATTATCATCAAAACCACTAGGACGAAGGTCACTTCTGTCATGAGCAACTTGTGGACGTGAGATCGAATGGAGGTTATGCTGCCCGTGAGAAGGTGCATGGGTGTGCAGATTGAGAGAGCTGAGATCAGGGCGAGTAGCATGAAGGCACATACGTTCAGGCATTTTTCATAGCAGGGAAAAAACCTGCTGGAATACAGGCTGTCTATTTTTTCAAAGGGTGTCTTCAGAGGGAGATCAGGGCTCTGCTCTCGAACAGGGCGAGGGATGACTACCATCTTATCTTATTTCGCTTTAAAAACTGCAAACAAGCTACGTCCGTTTGTGGAGTTTGAAATATAATAATATTTTTTCCTATGAGTAGTTTGGGTGAATTAGAACTCGTCCTCTAGCTCAGCGATTGGGGCCTTAGTTTCCATGGTAACTGTGGTAAGAAATTCATTAGATTGGGAGGGCCTATGACCCTGCTGGGTACTTGTAGTACCCCCAAAAAAATCCCCATAATGATTGAAGCAACATATAAACGTTTGAACCTTATTCAACAAGCACTAAGGCTTAAAGGCTATGCATGGGCAGAGTTTGGAAATCTGCAGTGTTTTTTTTTTGAAATGGGAATACAAACTTCGTTTAAAAGTTGGGTGGATGATATCTAAAGTTAGTATAGAATGCACATGTAAAATAGGCAAGGAGGAGGAATTTCTAGTTAGAAAACTGTCAACTGGAAACTCATAACTTGTTAAAAACTGGGATGGGATTTCTGGAGCTGAGAGTTTCATTTAGGTTTTGGACAAACCCCAACCAACCACTTACATTACCTACTAACTTATATTATTATTATTATGATAAGACAAGTCTTATAATAATTTACCACGAGCGAGGAAGAAGGCTTACTTTTATAGAATGCAGTAGAGTAGGTTAGGTATGTATAGTGCGGGGTATGATTAATATATTAAAATGATTACGTATAGCAATTCAGAACAGAGGAGGATTAATGTAGAAAGTTGGAGATAACGAACGGGGTTATAGGCTGGTATAGCATTTAGTAATTTCCTTATATAGGGATTATATGTCTGTATTATATTATTATATGTATGGGATTAGGCCAAGGCGGGGTTTAGGTAATTAACAAGATGATTAATGAGTCTTTTAGCTTAGGTGGAGATCGGCTAGAGACATAAAGGGCCGAGTAGTGGTAGGTAATGCAATGCAATATAGATCGTAGGTTGTAGAGGGTGGGTTGTGGAATTATTATCACTGATTATAATTTACGTTATTAAATTTATAAATCCTTAAAACTAGAGCATGTATTGTTAGGGCGAATCCAGGGGTTTACTACAGCGTAAGGAGTGGTCTTTATGGGGTTTTTATTTAATTTAAAAGTATTTAAATCAGCTGAAGCTACTTTTTTGTAAGCACTTTTTGTGGAAAGTATTGGTTGTTTGGTTGAAATGGTTTTTGTTTGACAATAAGTTTCCTTACCCATCCCCCTAGAGTTGTATTCAACTGTTTGTTACCATCAACCTCCTAAAATGTAATACTAGCCCGGGCTGCATTTCATGAATTAATTATACAGAGACTAAACTTATGTCTGGGTGACAATGAAAGATAAGAATGAGCAGAGCTGCTCTCTGTTTCTCTTTACAGAAGAGGCCAGAGAAGCTAAGGCTGAACTAAACCGTCTTTTGTTATGAAAACAATTATAAAATAATGTGTAGTAAAATAAATACGATAGTGAATCGCATAAAGAGTAAAGCTATAGCTGCGGAAAGACTAGAGTATTTACTATTACTAGGAGCCCAGTTCAAAGTCAATCCTATCAAAGCCTTACAATTCCTTTGGCAGAACATAAAATATATTCTCGGACGAAGTCTTATCGTAATTTGTATGTTTCCTCGTAGTTATAGAAGGGTTTAAAGATATGTAGGGACTGATATTAAATTATAATAAATAATAAGATGATTAACGGACTACTAAAAACTGCTAGGTAATAAATCCTACTTGGATGCAAATTAATTTAAGGGACTGTGGTAAAGTAGGATCGGTATTGTAGAAGTTGTACTACTAGCACTAGCACTAGTAGTAATAAAGCTGAGTAAGTAATTAGCATCGATTTACTATTTTACTACGGGGTTAAATTTTGACCCAGTTTCCTATGATTTAAGGGGTATAAACCTTTGGAGTGTTGTAGTTGGAATTTAAATATGTAATTTTTACATGAACAGTTATCGGATTTCGATTTCAAGCCTTGTTAATCTTAAATTTAGTAAAAGTCTGGCTGAGTTAAAGCGATCGTAAAATGAGGTGGATGGCTTTAAGATATGTTTTTAGAAATTTCAGCAACTGTACTTGGAATTTAATAAAAATGTCGAAGCTATCCATGCTATAATTGATCTTTCTGTCCTACTTTCATCACAATGCGGAGCTACTTACTGGTCTCTAGAGTGGATTAAGTATTAATCCAATGTCTTCCGTATTTGGATTTTTACTTGTAATTCCAATTCCTCACTTCATTAGTAATCGCTCTATGGTGAAACGATTCTTTGTAATTTTGATCCTGTAATGCAATAATAGTAGGAATCCTCACGCTTGAAGATAAGTATTAAGTAGGGGGATGAAAGCATGTGCCAAATTAAAGTAAGAAAAGTCACAATATTGGTGTCGCAACAAGTGTTATTATTGTCACTGGGATGGAAAAACGTGAGTATTGAGACGTCACAGTGATCAATCATCGATTTCAGGATGAGACTGTCCCTTATCTTTTAAGGATGTCACATCTTATTAAAGTTTACTAAACTTATTAACATCTTTATAGATTGTAATGGCTTTGGGAATAGGTTTAGTAATCCTGATCTAATGGGTTTTGCTTTTTTTAAATCATGAATATCATTAACCTTTATAATACGGCTTACAACTTTCGAAAATAAACTAATATGCATTGCATGTGAGTTTTTCTGATTGGTCCAGTCAATTGGGCTTATTTTATAAACAAAAACCAGATTTAATTACAATTTCATTGTGGAATTGTTTTCTCAAAATTTTAAAGTCAAAGTTAGCTACTATAATTCTTATAAAAATGTATGAAATTCCCATTCAAAATAAAAGTGAAAAACAATTGAATAATAGTACGAAGTCTGTTATTTAAACCAAGGATTTAATGTTAAATGTCAACTATCTTCCTTATCAGTAGATGATCTCCTAGCATTGGTTGTAGTTGTAGTTGTTGCGAGTAAATGTTGTATAGTTTGACAGTTGGTCCTTTGTCACTGCTTGTTGACAATTTCCTTGTTGATGTTGTGTATTTTTTGTGTTTGATTAATCCCTTAATCTGCACGTAAATACGTACAAGAGACAAGAGACATGAGAGAGGAAGTCGGCCTTGGCACTATCGTCCTTTATATAATTATCAATCCAATCAAAAGTAATTGATTACCTTACCTGCTTGCTTTAAAAAGATATAAAACATGTTTATCTACCTATTGGGTGCTTGAATTGATTAAAACATACTTTAGCACTTTCTTGTATACAGTTTGAGGTTTGTTATCCTTGATTTTATTGATTTACTCTGTTGGAGATTGGATTGTTAATGAGATAAAGATTCGCACGTTGGATTCCAATTGAGGAATGTTCTATGCAAACTTTGATTGATTAAAGGTGTGGATTTATGGAATAAAAAATCCTGTAAAGTTTATCAATGTACAATAGAAGGTTTTAAAGTATGGATTGTTGCAATAATAAATTGCTAATGGTACGTCAGATGATGATAGACTTGTCAGCGATCTATGGTAAAAGTAGTATGATATTTTTTCGATTCCATTATTGATTTGATTAGAATAATATAATAATAATAATCCCCTGTCATTAAACACAAAGAGGGAGAACTTGGTCAGTGTCTATTCAGCATTTCTCAAGCCTCCTTGAATTTTAAAACCCTTGAGAAACTTAGGAATGAATGAATGAATGACTAGAGAGTTAATGGGGGAAGAATGGTGGTAAAAAAGTAGACATGAATAGTATGCGGATATGAATTGTAGGTATTTGATTAGTGTGATTAGCACACACATGCATTCTTAGGAACGAGGGCTCAACAAGTGAATTTTGATTATTGATTATTGATTAAATGTTGGCAAATCAGAGAGGTGGATTTATTGTGATGTTTTTTAATGATTGATGTCCATGAAGGGAGACTGTGTTGAGAATTAGACACAGGTTTTTATATAAGGATTAGTCTAGTTGGAATATTGAAGAGTGGATATGCTTGTATTTATTTTATTGTAATTTATTGAAAAGCCTCGCTTGGTTATGATTCTAGTTGTTTGGCATATGGATAACTAAGTAGGTTATTGGTAGAAGGAAGGGGTACTCATTAAGCCTGGATTAGTCGCGGAGATGGGGATTTCAGATTTAAATTTTGCAAATGCCAAAGAACACGGATGAGAGATTTTGCCTAATGAATTTTGCAAAGTTTTAGCTTGTCATTGGATTGAAGGCAAGAGGGTAGAATTGTGCATGGGAGGTGCGATTAAATATTTAAGAGTATTGGCTTTACTTTGCAGAGTAGAGCAAATTGTGACATATATAATCTGTGGGTATGCAGGATGAAAGTTATTTATTAAACTTAGAATGAAGCAGTTTCTGAAAATGATGAAATGTTGCTATTTTTGGTGTCATTTGGGATGTTGGGGTTGTTTGTGGTTATTGGAGTAATATTTATAGATTCTTGGTGCATAAAATGCTAATTTATTGAATTTTTGTTTATTTTCAGGTATGTAACCCTTTCAACTTTTATTCTCAACCAGTTGCTACACACGTGGATGAGTTTATTCTGTGAGCCAGAATGATTCAGTTGGAATCCCAGAAAAAAATGAATTTATCAAGTTATCGTCATTGGAAAACTTGGCCATGGAATCTTGTTTTATTGCGTATGTTTTGTTCACACACTGTTCTGTAATATTGCTTGCTTTTCTATACAATGCTAACAAGTTCCGGAATTATTCATTAAAATTAAGCCAAAATAACCAGCATTAAGCCAGAAGAAATGAGCAGAGTTAGAAATAAATTCCCTGTATAGGGCTACCTAAAGTATGAAACCTTAACGGGAATTGCAGTCTCCTTGTGCATCCAATATAAATCCGTTTACAATTAGCCTTTTTAACAGTGCTAAACTCGGTCAGTATTGTGCAGCAGTAGCCCGGGCTGCTTTATGGAGTATTTAAGGGTATAACTGATGCAGCTATTCAGTAGAATCAACTTATTTCTGATGTCTTTGCTGCTTTGTCAGTATTTTATGCAATACATTACATTTGGGATTGCTTGGTTGGCAGTATCTCTGCAGGATAGATATTTATTTAGGGACATTGAATGATTTAATGATTCCACTTTGTGTGGTTGTAATTTCGCTGATGATGAAAGTTTGTTTTGTGCTGCGGCAGCAGTAGCCACTACTACTATTGATTACTGCCGCTTTTGATTGGTGTCTTTATTTATAAGAAAGTATAATTTAGAGATAGATGTGAAGTTTAGTTGGTTGTAGAATGAAGAGGTATATTTATGTCTGGTTGGATTTGGTTTATTGGCGGAGATGATACAATAAATAATATGATGGGAGATCGAGATTGAATTCTGAATTAGATGAGCCTCGACGCTTTGTTTGATCTGTGGAAGGATAAATGTTGGTTTTGCAGATCTCTCTCTCTCGCTTTCTGGACTTTCTGGGAAGAATTTATTAGGAACTTTCACTTTCACTATCGCTATTCAGTACTGACTACTACTGCTGATACTTCTGCCCATGTTGTAGTATTATAGGTGTAACTTTATCACTACTTAGACTGGAACCTTATCGATTTCCGTAAAACTATGCCAGAAATCCACAGCCACGAGCAATAAATGGTTTATTATGTATCTTGAAAAAAGCAGGGCCAGGGATGAGCTTGTATGCTTTTTGGCTGAATTGGATAGATTCTATGTCCATCTTGAATCCGTGGAGGAATAAAATAAAATAATGATAGCGAAGCAATAATAGGAACTTAAGTTTGGAATGGTTTGTTGGTAATGTTTTCCTTTGTGGCTTTTATAGTTTCACTACTTTCATCCATTAGTATTTAGGAAAATGTATCGTAAGGATTGGAAATGGAAATAATTCTACTGACTTTGCAAGGAAAGAAAGTCCCAAATCCAATAATAAGATGAGTTGGTGGATGGACAGCATAAAATAAAGTATTATCCGCTGTACGCACATCATCTATAGGGCAGGTTTTTTTATAACGGCGATTTAGAGCTTTTAAAAGGGATATTTCGGGGTTTTGCCCTGTGGAAATGGGTTTAGAAACCTTATATTGTACTACGCTACGATGAAAATGACTAAAACCCCTAAAACCTCTACACTAAATACAGTATAGGAATGGTTTTTTTAAAGCCTCTAAACCCCCATACACTTCCTTGTACACTTTCTATATACTTTTCCTTGAGCATTGTCAGTAAAAAATGTAAGTCAATGCAGGCTCGGTTTTGGGTTGGTTGTCTTAAATGGATTTGATTTATCTTCGGAACGGACGACGACAGTCAGACTTCTTGGTAAAGCTGATGGGGAGGATGATGAGATGAGATGATTTGATCTAAGTCGTGATTTGATCACGATCATGGTCGTTGATGTTGATTGTGTCTGATGGAAGTGATGACGAGGAGCGATCAAGGATCATAAATATAGGCATCATCATCATCCATTATCTTAAGGGATATACTGGCTGAGTATTTTTTATGGTTGAGGGTAGTACGGAATGGTGCTTTATTTTATTTTAAGGTATTTATCTACGAAGTCTATTGTTGTGGTCGATGGCTTGTTGGTTTTTGGTCAGTTTAGCAGTTTCCTTTAGATGGTGAAGGATATCATGCGTTTCTTGGAGGTAATGGTAATAGCAATAGCGTCTTGTATAAAATAAGGAGAGTCTATCTCTGAGAGGAAAACGTGAGTTGGAAGCTGATAGGTTTTGGTGGGTTTTTCTCGGTCAAGTTCTACTCCTATTTATTGGTCATTGTCCAGGTTGGTTCTTTCTGAAGAATTAAGTGAAGTATTTTCTGGGATAGATTGGTTCTTTTGTTAGGATTGCACTTGGTTTGAGTTGCACTTGACTGAAGCTTTATAATGGAAATGATTAGTATTGTGTTGAAGTTGAGGTTGAGGTTTGCTAAGTCAGGGTTGCATTTATTTGAAGGAACGCTTTTAGAAGGAAGTTTAAGGCTGTGATGAAGATGGACTTTTTTGGGTTGTTTCTTTCGCAAAAATTGTATTTCATTAAATCATAGTGAAGTTTAAGTAATGAAGTCCACAGGTAATGGATAGTAGAGAGGTCTAATCCTATAAAGTTTATCCATTAATTCGATTTATCTTTAAGAGTGAAGTATCTATAGATTATATATCTATAGATAGAAGAGTGAATCATTTTATGGGAAGTAGAGAGGTGAATGTAGTAGCAGTTTTGGCTTTAGGATAAATGTGTAAAAAAGTACAGTTTTGGACTATTGTTGATGTTGACTGGAGGGAAGGGCCATTATGATTTCCCTTTTCTTGTGGTTTACAGTTGTGGAAGGTGTAAATGGGGGTGGGGGATTGACCATAAATTTTTTCCTCGTGCTCTTGGACCAAACGTGGTAATTTTCTTGGATGATTATACAATCTAACTTCATTGGATTTGTAGTTTAGGAATGTAGAGGTTGCTCAAGCTTGAATTTAAATCTTTAAAAAAGGTTACAAGAGGATACTAAAAAATTCTTGAATGATATAATAAATAATATGAGAGTTGATTTGAAGCGTCCGTCCCCTCCGGGGGGAACTTCCGAAATGAGTCTTTCCCCGGACCGCAGCTGCCGTCTTTTTAAAAGGATAATAACTTTTTCATTCGGGGGAATAAATGAAATTATTATGATCATTTTCGAGAATATAATAATACACTTTGGATTTGATGAATTTGCTTCCTGGTAAACCACGGCTTGAAACTTGATTTGACTTCGAAGCTCCAGGCTTGGTTTAGGGTTTTAAGATTCAGGTTTTATTGATGGTGGTTCAATTGTTATGCACATTTGTTAAAATAACGTGTAGAATTATAGGGTGGATACCGTATAAGCACTTATTAAAACCTCGGTCTTATAGTAGCCCGTTTTGTATACTTGAATCTCTCAATTGGTAGTCCGGGGTTTATTTAGGTGATACACACACGGTATTGAAACCTTTAAGTTAGTGTGAATAGGACTCATAAATTCTGAAAGGTGATCATTGATCTTCCTCGTATAATTGCCGGTTGTAAAGTAAATCTTCAGAGATTCTTAAGAGGTAAAAAAAGGGGGTGAATGATTCCTTAAAAATAATAATCGTTGCCTCACCTTAACAGAAAAGAAAGTGGTCAATTTTATATGATTAACTTTCCAGATCATTGACAGTTTCTTGGACCGCATTATTGTCCTATGGAAAACATGCTTGTGTGTATGTTTGTTTTACTTTCTGGTTTTGCACTACTTTTCCTTCTTCTTGGTATTAGAAGGGTGGAAAAAACGCAGACGTGGTTGTTAAGCATGAAATAAAAATAAAGATGGTGTTTTTTTCCCCAAGAGTCCAGCTTAATGACGGGTTTCACGAGAGGTAGTTAGGATCTGAGACAATTGTCCGGCATTTAAGTGTCATTTTGTCGCGGAAAGGGACACTTTACTTGAGACAATTACCCAGAGGGTTTTTTACCTAGGGCAATTATCTCTTTATAATGTCTACTTGGCTTGTTCTTCAGTGTAGCTGGCAAATTGCAGTGGTTTACTTGTTTTGGGAGGATGTAAGAAGAGGAAGATGATACAGGATGAGGAAGAATAGGAAGATTGCATAGTTTAGTGGATTTAATGGGGGACACACGTACCTGGTTAGAAGTGTCTTTGAGCTGTGAAATTATGGGGGTTTTTTAAAGGCAAAAGTGCAAAAAAGGATGTAAAAACGTCCAATGTGTTTTGAATAGGAGTTGTTCTCATGGAATGTGGAGATTGACCTGGGTGACCTCGTCTGCATTCCGCGCAGTGTATAGATAAAGCGAGGGCAATGGATTTTTATGTTATTATCTTTAGCTACCGTAGTTCTTTGAATAGTTGTCGTACTCTCTGGTAAGGTTGTAATTGGAACTCAAAGCCGTGTGAATGATGAATGGAATAGTAGCCCGGATAGTAGACTGGAAGGGGCTCTATTTATGCCAAAATTGGTTATATCTTGCTAATCTCTGTCCATTAGCGGTTTTGGAGAATGGCCACGAGTAAAATTGCACAAGGGAGGATTTAGATTAGCCAGAAAATTGAAATTGGTTCAATAATGCTTGCATATAAAATACTGCAGTCTAAAGGGATTATGAATGGAGGCTGGGAATTGTTCCCTTCTCTGGTTATCTTTGAGGTTAGAATTATAATGTTCCTTGGTTATTGTAATATTGGATTGGATGGAGGGGAAGATTGGCGAAAAACCACAACGTAGCAACCACCGACCGAAGTAGCATAAAAGCAGCTCCAGGGCGAAGCTTGGGATATTTTCTGAACAAAGTTAGCACAAGTTACATGGCAGTATCTGATCTTTTTTGGTTAATCACTGAATTTATTATGACCTTTAAACTTTCAATCCATCCAGAAATAGCAATATGAATAAGAATACTGGTAGTAGTAGTAGTAGTAGTAGTAGTAGTAGTGGTAGTAGTAGAAGTAGAAGTAGTAGATGCAGCAGGAACATAATCTTAATTCGGATCCATAAATTGTATTTGTTATTAGATAATATTTTAATCGAGGAAATATGAATATTAATTAGGATTGGATTTTATGAAATAAGAACAGCTTGTGGTAATATATTTCAAAAGATTTTTTTACTAAATACAGTAAGGGGTTTTAAATAAGTTATTTTGAAAGACACTAGAACCAAATGACTAAATTGAAGTAGGAGAGATGAGTTACGCCGTTTTGTCATTAGTATTTAAATAAAAGCGAATTTTAATGAATTATTCCGTTTAGTTCTGCTTGAGGTTTCACTTCATGGGGTAAAATCACCCGGAGCTCTTTACTAATTAACTAGGACAACATAGGTTGTAGTTGTAGGTAGGCAGTAGGCAGTCCTTCAAATACCCGGGTGAGTTTCTCTAAGGTTAATGTAACAATTTGCATACATTTAGTTCTGTTGATCATTTGTTGTTTTTGGGTTTCCTCTGGTGGTTGAACCTTTATTAGTTTTGTATAACTTTTACAGTTGTAGGTAATAGGGTTGTCCTTTATTTCAACTTTGTTTGCATATGTTGGAGAAAGTGTGTAGGAAGAGGTTTTAAAATGAAGAGTGGGCTACCCGGGAGGAATAATTACCCAACTTTCGCAATGTTTTTGCAAAGAGGAATACCCGGGATGAAACTGAAAGTTGCTACTCTACTCCAGCCTGTAGACTATAGTTTGTGTTTTTTTTAACTGTAAAATTAAGTCATAGCTTGGAGCTCTGAGGAAGATGGCCAACTTCCCAAAGTATTTACATGTGGAATTGATTAAAAGTTTGGTATATTGTAGTTAGTTTCATGTTAGATTTCACTGGGAAAGTTAGGCAATGTGGAGACCGGTAAATAAATAAATTGTGAAGGTAGGTAGGACGAAATGAAACGTAGGTATTTTGGAGTAAGGGAATTGCAACACTTTTTCCCGGATGAGGTTGTACGTTGTACTTGTACCCTTAGTTGCTTGCTCTGGGCTTTGATTTGCTTTCGAATCAGTTGGGCAAAATGTATGGTGGATTTTATTAAAAATGTAGGTAGAAAGAGAAAGGTTTGATGCATGGAAAAACAGGGATTGAAGACGATTAGAAAACTGTATTTTTGCGTGACGTAGTTCCCTACAAGCCGCCCTTGACTCCATGTCATCATTGCATATATTTGCCTCTAAGCTCAATAAATAGCCTTGTCCTTTGATGCATCTTATGTCTCTAATCGTTAATTCATGTAGAAATCATAATTGCCAACTTGGTCCAAGTCGTTTGGCTTATCAAATAAACGATGCCCTTTGATATCCTTTGACGATGTACTGCAGGTCTGACTTATACCAGGCGTTTGGTCCTTGGGCGTATCGTGATCCTGATCAGATCACACAAATAACCGTAAGGAAAGACAGAGAGACATGGTAAGCAGACGGTTTGGCAAAGACACTTGGAAGACGAGTAAAAGTTCTTCTGTTTTTTACGTTTCTTACTCGAAATGTTGTTTTTAATCTTAACTGATGAATAGATTAAATAACGGTGGTCGGATACGGAGGGTTTCTTCTTGGCCACTTAGTTTATTTTTAAATTCTCCTGTAATTAACCTACCTGAAGGTTTAATTTGTACTATCCATTAATTCTAGTGGGGGACAATTATTCTATAAGTGAATTTTTATATGGATCAAAAGTGGGAATAGTTTGATGTCGTTTCCACACAATCCAAACTTGTTGGGGACCTATAAAAACTTCCATGTCCTATCACAACGTTTTTTAGAATAGCTGAGTCTGGGTGGAAAATAATTTATTCTTATCTGAACTCATGATAACTTATTGATGATGATGAAATGTACAGGAGTTCGAGCTAGAAGTTTAGGTTTCTAAACATTTCATCATAATTCAAAATACAATATAGTTCCATTAAAATGACATCCGTTTGAATAGCAACTCAGTAATTGAATGATATCTCAGTATAACTTGTATTAAAAACCTTCAATTGTAAGACGCAGTTGGCAGTTGCAGAGGACATAAAGTATTGCGATGGAAATTAATGAAGTGTTATCAAGTTCATCAACCGAACAGTTTATGGAAATGTACATTCATTTTGTGTATAATATTTACACACAATTATATTACTGTTGCAGTCAACACTTTCTGGATATTTCTCTGAATATTTTCGAGGTTTCAACGATTCCCGATTCGCTCTTTGAGGCTACGCAATACACCATGATGATTCTGACGAAGATTGCAATAACGAAAACTAAAGCGTACTTCATTTTGAAAGTAAGTGGTGGAAAGCTACGTGCAGTAGATTTGTTTGAAGGTCAAATAGTATGGTAGAAGAATTCTGAAAATCAAATTAATCATTGTGTAGATTTTTTAGTGTAGCAAAGCAAAAGCCAAGGATGAAATATAAACTATTTCAATCAAAAAGTTATAAGTGGAAAACTAATCACGTATATTTTAGGTCCAACAAAACTCAATATTAATGGAATTGATTTTTATTGATTTTTAGAGATTAGATTAACTTTTGTGTTAGAATTTAGAATTGTTTCTTGTATTATTATCAATAAAGTGGTAGGTAATAAGTTGGTAATTTCAGATGTTTCTGACTTGACTTACATTTAAAAATATTATCTACATCTCAGAGAATAAATACAAAGTTTTGTATAGACTTTGACCCAAAAGCTGGAGGTAAATGTTTTTAAATGGAAGAGGTTTATTGCAATTTTGGTATGGCAAGGGAAGTGGTATTGACTTATTATATTGTAGTGAAGTGATATAATGATTGATGTGCATTCAAGTTGAACTTTTGTATGAGCATAATTGTTGGAAACTCTCTGGGGGATAGAATAAAACGTGAACTGCAATTTATAAAGTATAAATGCCTAAAAGTTGAATTTCCAAGATTCTTGTTCTACAATTGAGTACGGTCGGATGATAAGTTTATAAGACTAGCCGGAGGGACGGGATTTTGAGTAATGAAGTAGAAGTTTATCTATGCCAAATGAATAGGAGAGAACAAACATCTTCACAAGTTTTGATAGAGATGAAGGACTTTGCCAACTTTTGACCTCAGACATGATCAGAGGCCCTTGGGGTTTTGAGAAGTTCAGTTGGAAGAACTGCAAGTTGGGAACGTTCAGTACTTGAGTTAAGTTTACAGGGAGTAGTTTAAGGTTTATTTACTCTTTTAGTGTGTGTAGCCAAGGGAAAAGTTGGGCATGGGTTTTTAAATTCATTTGTAGGCGAAAGTAGCAGGAGTAGGAGCAGGAGTAGTAGTATAAATGGTAGTAGTAGCATAAGTAGTAGTATAACTGTAGTAGTAGTAGTAGTAGTAGTAGTAGTAGGTAGTAGTAGTAGCGTTGTAAGTAAATAGTACCAAGAAAGTCGGAACTAAACGGACAATTAATAGGGTTGAACATCCCTACAAGGATTAAAAGGAGGCCGTTGACTTTCTTCCGCTTCCAAGACCTAAATTATTAACCGTTTAAGATTACAGGAGCTCAAACTCTGTCAAAGGATGGATGGATTTATAAATCCTTCCTTTGGGCTGATTTTATGATGAATCGTAAACTTAAGATTAGTTCTAAAATTACTACGTAAAGATTAGACAAAGTTATTTATAGATGTAAGAAGAAGGTTTAGTTTTACAGCCTTTGGGCAAAACTACTAGTAGTTAAATTAACTCTGTATTAGTCACAAGCACGCTTGGAAGTCTACGAACATATTTAACTGTCGAGGAAATTAAAACAATTTGTGGCTCTAAAGACTTAAATCCCTAGAGCTTAGAAGTTTTTATGAAAGAATATCTCCAAAGATAAACCACCAAAAGCGATGACGAGGAGTGTTGAATATGATTAGGTGAAATTTACACCATAATATAAAAAAGTTATGAAACCTTTGTTCAATTCCAAAAAAGGTAAAGTCTTGCCTTGGTTGATGAGTTAATTAAACTCTTTATAAAAAATTCCAATGGAAGGAAGAATTAGCTTAAGGAGCTTTAAAATATAAAAACCTTTTGGCTCAACCCTGCAGAAGCTTATGCCAAATAGGGTTAAAGTGTTGGATTAATGATTAACTGCATACCAAAAAATGCATTGCAAATCTTGACTAGGTTTTTTTCTACTAGGGATTTCTTTATAAGAATTTACGATGTAATAAATAGCTAAAGATGTAATTTTTTTATGCAGTAATAACCGTCCTTTTAGATGGGATATGGAAATGGATTGAGTCATAAAAAGATTGAATTGTAAAGGGGTTTGATCAGAGCTGCTGCTTAGCCAAGTGTAAAGTAAAAAGTGAGATGTAGTTAGTTATGGGCTGGATGAAACAGGGGCTAATTAAATCATCTTGTTGAGTTAATTTTTGCATGTCACCTTCACCATGTCTTGTATGACTTAAGGGGTTTTTAATCGAGTTCCACTTGAGAATATGAGCTCTAGCAGCTTTTTACTTGAAGCTTTATGGCTTTTTGTTAGTAAAGTTAGCTAAGTTGGATGGCTGTGTTGTGTAGTTTGGTAATGAAGCTAATTATAATTAAGTTAGAGTGAAGCTAAGCTTCGTGGGTTTCGTTTTCAGAGGTTGATTGAATTTGAAGAGGGATTTAATTTTTCTCCTTGTTTACTACTAGGTACTACTTCAGTACATTCTGGTGGTATTCTGATGGTTAAATTAGCAACAAAAAGTAGTACCGGTGGCTGGAAACATAGAATTTTAACGTAAATTGACATGTGACTTTCCGTTTTATTTGCGAAACCTCGATAGAGAAATGCTATTTTTATTAAAATTAGAGAAAGAGCTCGAAATTCCGGCTAATTAAGAAGCAACTGCTTAATAAAGCTGCTTTTTGTAAAAGTTCATTTCCTTGGATAAGCAGATGTTTGATGTTTATATTATGATTTCTCTTACGGACTTTTACATATTACTTTTGTATCTTTTCATGGAGTGAAAGGAGTTGTTAATGTAGGAGCAAAAAAAGGTTTAATTCAATGGAGTTAAGTTAATTGACTCCAGTTTGTCTTTTTGTCAAGACGTTGGAAAGGAAATGAGAGAAAGATGACAGGGTTGTCAACCGTAGTAGATACAAACATAGTGGGTGGATTGAATAGAATTTATAAATTTATTGAATAATACTTTCTTTAGTATGCATTAAAGGAAAGAGGGAATAAAGGGATTGTAGGACCATAGACTTTTTTAAATGTCTGTAAAATGTGTCTATACTGAGGTTACTTAGAAATAACATACGAATATAATATCAATATTGCTGTATTTTTAAGGTTGCGCGACGCGTTTCGATATTTAATTTTCAAACAAGTCGTTGGTAAATTCGCTTCTGAACATTTAAATTGAAGGATCTATACAGTAAAGGATCCTAAAACAGGTGGAAGTATGAATTGGTAAAATGTAGACTTAAAAATTTCCAAATTAATTACAGATTAAATTCAGTGTCTTATTTTAGGAGGTGCATTCTTTATATTATTTTAAAATGTAGTAAAGTGACAATTGAGGAGTATCTATGTAGTTTTGGTAGTATATTATATTAAAAAAGGAAGAGATTGAATGTATAATGATGGAGAGGTAGAGAAAAGAATAACAATCAGAGGATTTTCCGGTTGGGAAGCCAAGCATCTCTATCTTATCGAAGCATCCTGAGAAGATAGAGATTCATTTTTGCTAAATACACACATGTTATTTTATGCAATGCAATGCAATGCAATGAATCCCATGTTATACTATTTATTTATTCCGGAGTTGAGAAACAAGTTGAGGGATTAGGTAAACATAAAAAAGTAGTGAGGTGTAAAAAAAAAGTGACATTAGTCTTTAATGAAGACGCTGCTGGATTGGGATTATGAAGAGAGACTTGACTTTATTATTCAGGTGTATGCATGCAGAAGAGGAGGATTCTTTTTTTATGTAGGAAAAAGGGTTGTAGAATTGAAAAAGTGGTGGTTGTAGCTGTAGTTGTGGTGGTTGTGCGTATCCACATGAGGATGTTCATTTAAATTCATGCAAGACTTGAGTCACAACTAGATGAGGAGGAGAGAATCCACATCTTATTCACCAACTTTTCAGTACAATGTATGAAAGGGTTGTATTGTAAGGTTGGAAATAACGTGGAGGAAATGTAAAGAAGAAGGTTGGAATAAATAAATTACTAACGTCACCAATTCCAGGGCCTTAAGCTGGAGATGTTGTAAAAAAGTAGGGACAATTAAGAGCCTATTTTATTTTATGAAGTTGGAAGTTGGAGTTAGTTAGCATTTCCGTTCTATTATGCGTGCTTTATTATAGGTTGCTTTATGCAAAACTTTACCTGTCGAGGTAGTAGTAGTAGTATTAGTAGCATTAGTAGTATCAGTAGTAGTAGTAGTATTAGTAGTATTAGCAGTAGTAGTAGTAGTAGTAGAAGTAGTAGTATTAGTAGTAGTAGTAGTAGTAGTAACCGTATAATAATATCAAAAATAAAAGTTAGTAGCAAAAACTTGCCAGCTATTAATGCAAGTTGGTGGAAAGAAAGCTGAGTAATAAAAGTAAATGACTAGTCTCTCTGGTTCAGGTACAATTAAAATTAAGAGAGAAAAACTATGAAAGAAGACACGGAATATTTTCCCTACATTTTAAAAACTTCATCTTAACAGACTTGTTCAAAATCCTCAAGTCTAAAGTGCATTCAAGAGGTTCCCTTCCAACTAGAATAATACTTGAAAAAAGTCTACGAAAGAGATTTAGATTACTGGAGTTTGATGACAAAACACAATATAGTCACGGAGTTCGTCTTGTCTATACATCCTCAAAGCTTTTTAAAGTTGAATCACAAGTTCTGAAAATTATAAAATTCGGAACTCTAAAGTAAAAGTAAATTTTTCAAAACCTACGATAGACACAATTATTTTTTGCTGTCTCATATTTTCAATAAGTAGTTCAATCAGATACTTCCGTAATTTAAAATTGGCCTTTTGATACCATCAGGTTAAGCCAAGTATGTTGATGAGAAGTGAAATTATAAGTTGTCCTTTAAAAAGATCTTAAAATTGTTGTAAAAAAGAAGAGTAAACCCCTTTGGAAGTTTAATACGATGTTGAAACAAGTTCTAAAGACATCCTTGAACCAAATAATAATATCCTTTCAGGAAGAATTTAAATATTCATGATAATATTTGAAGGTTTTGGATATAAATAATTTTGCAAAATGGGTGACCTAGTCGTAAAGAATATTTCCCCACCCACCTACATCTTGTTCTGCTGACTAAGTAGAATCCTCCACCACGTAAATTTAATCCCATCTCATGTTCAAGTGCAGTCACTTTTCCTTAAGTATTGAATAGGTACATGAAGGAAATCTGGGGAAAATATTTTTACCCCGTCAGTATGAGTTAGTAGGGTCTTTTTATCTTTAAGTAAGTAAAAGAAGGGTAGAATAGGGCACGCCTCAGTGGCCTCCTGTAATAACAATTTGAATTCATTTCATCTTATCATACATACGGAGGGATAAAATAAAATGGAACAGAGCTAGATTAGACGAGGAATAATAATATTTCCTCCTTCCCTACTCAACTTACTTTCTACTACTCAATGTTTAATATCTTTTCCGGCTAAGAAAGAATCGCCCATATTTTGGCATTACTTTCTTTTCTATCCTTATGCATATTATAATACAGCCAAGATAGCATTAGTATGTATGATCCCTTCTGTCTTAAGACGGTGGCATGAAGTACAAGGGTCTCTACTTCACTTGGCAATCTGAATAAATTTCCTAAATTGCAATTCATACAAAAAAGTATTCACTTCTGTGTGTATAAGACTGAGATGGTTTTGTAATTCGGATCAGATAAAAGTAAAGAAGGTAAGCATAAGTACAACTGGAAGTAACGGCATTTTATTACCCGGCCGACTACGGCCAAAATTCATTCATTGCATGAAAAAGATTATTTTTTGAACCAAGTGCTACTTTTTCCTTAAGAAGGATGTTTCTAAACAAGCACCTGAGTAGGCACTACTCAGTGCCTAGTCTACTTACTTTGTAGGAGCTCCCTTTACTTTAATAGGATGAATTCCGATTTAGTTTTTCAAGGACTTTAATTTTTGAGGATGAAACAGCAAAATAAGTGGATCTTTGTCGAAGGGACCAAAAGTTATTTTTTTGTTTCAAGTTTATAAGATGGTTGTAAGAAATTGACGTAGTGGTTGGACGGGGGAGGAACACGATGTCAACTTTATCTCCACCACTATCCACTTGTTTCTCCCATGGTGAATCTTATTAATGCAGATGTTTGTTCAGGCCCAAGTAAGTACCTCTCCTGGGTCTGGGTACTTGAGAATAGAAAGGACGACCCTAACTGTCACAGTATAGGTTTTTTTTATGTGGAGTAAGCAAGCAGTAAGTGTATTTATGTAGGACTGTCCCCATGAGATGGAGAGGAAATCAGGGAAATAAAGAAATGTAAACTTGTTTAAATAGAAAAACTATGGTTTAGTAGAGAGTAGAAGGATGTTTATAAAGGAATGAAATCTCAATTTTACGACAATCTTTTACCAACTCATGTATAAAAATAAATGTATCACCATGTGACAGGACTCCAAGATAAAAATAAGTCTTTGAAAAAGCAAATGTTTGTAATATTTAAATTTTTATAAGGAAGCTCGTCTCTGGTTGAAGATGCCAGTTTAAATGTATAGCTATTTGGTTGAAGGAATGACAGGACAAGGGTTCGTTCAAATACCAGATAAGGGAATGTACTTAAAGTCCTATCTCATCATGATTATTTCAAGACGGAGGATCTCAACATGAAGCATTCTTATTCATCCTGTGCGTTTTTTTTGTAAAAACTAGATAGAAATAGCATCAAAGTTTGTGGAGGGTTTCTTTAGTAAAATGAACATCAAAAGTTGCATACATAACACACTTGTACTTGAGAAATGGGAATATTTTCTTTAAACAGGGCTGGAGTTGTGAAGAGTCAGTTTTATTTAAACCTTTATCTCCCCGAGATGTAAAATAAATATAAACCGATAGGAGAAAGCATTTTAAATTAAAGAAAATTGTCGTATTTTTTGTAAATTGAACCGTCAACTGTATTTTATCTTCAAGCTATTCTCCATGGTACGCATATGTATCGAATGCTTATCAATATTTAATAGGTTGATTGAGTTATGATCATGATGTGACATATATGTATTTATTTTATTACCATACTACTACATAAATATAGTATTCCATCATTCAAGTAATTGGTAAATCAAACAAAGGAAAGTTTAAGTGGGAGTGGGACAAAATGAAGGAACTTGGAGTAGTAGTTTTTAGTATAGAGAACTTTAGTTTTTAGGTTAAACAAATACCGAAGCCAAAGGCTGGGATTTCGGTTGGTTTTGGTTTTACTTGGACCACAAATAACTTTGTTAAAAGTTAAAGAAAATGGAATGAGGAAGCAGTCATCCATCCCAACCTACCTACCTCTTCTTTTTCAACCAAGGAGGAAAGTCTCACGAGAGTTTTAGCTCTTCCATCATCCGACGACCAAGTTTAGCTAGATACAAACATTCATTTCCTTTATGAACTCATATTTCATCACGCTTGTCAGTGATAAAACTCTTGCTGTACTCCCCATTAGCATCATAAAGAAAGAGTTAATTCACTACATTATTACCGTCATTATTACTTTCCAAGAAATACAAATACAGACCGGAGGATGCTGAACGTTTAGTTCAGGATTTCTTAAATAGTTGACCTAGAACTAACAGCTAAAGCTAAACTATTCATCCGTTTAAAAAATTATGCGATTTCAAAACCTTTCCGCTGTTTAAGATTTATAAGGAAATCACTCGTTCGTAATTAGAATGTTCAAGTTTTCCCTTTCAAAGTTTCTTTATTGTAAAACAAAAAGAATTTATTAATTTTTATTAATATTTTCTTAGCCATGCATTGCTAAATTAAATTAATGTTCTTTTTGCGTTGGATAAAAGTATAAATTAATTTACTTTTAAGCCCATTATTTGTGTCTCGGTGGATGATTTCCTATAAAGAATGGATAGATACATTGTCTTATCTGCCACAAAAGACTGGCTCGTCTTCTGGCTTCTTTATTTCTTGAAAGAAATGAAAAATAATAATTTCTCCCTTCTTGTCTTAGCCTCTTCAGTCAGTCTGGGAAGTAATATTTTATTATTAGTTAAATCCCCCTTCGTTCTTATTTTTGTCACCTCATGGCTTGAAGGTTTTATGAAGATTCATCTCCCTCATCATAATATTATCTTAGTGCTGGTGGTGGATGGTGTGACCGTGTCTTCCTTAAAGCGATCTTTCTAAGTAGATATGAGGTCTTTGGTCTTCTCAAAATTACTTTCAAGTAAGGAAACTTAGCAGGAGGAGTGTAAACTCCATGAAATAAATATAGAAAAGTATTCAGCCCTTTCTGTAGAAGATATGAGTAATTTTATCAAAAATGTTCAAAGCCCTCTGTACTTGTTCTGTGCATAAGTTATAGGGGATGCAAACTTGGCCCAACTGTCTCATCTTGTTCTTGTGTGCATGACTGTGTGACTTGTAGAGAATGAATGAGGCTGTCTCTTGAGATATGACGACTTCAACTCGAGTTTGCTTGTAGTTGTGTCATGTCACCGACCGACGAACCGCAAGAAATTTTAACTCGGGCTGTTGCATACATTTATAGAATTGAAGATGCTATCCTATCCGTAATTTTTAGAAGTGAGGGAATAGCATCAAGCATGAAAAAACCTTCTTTATCCAATACTTTCCAACTCAGTCTTCCTATCCTAAATCCTTTTTGAGAGTTTGTAACTTTTTCCCTTTTGCGATCAAGATTTTTCCGAATCCTTTCTCTAGGTTTTTGTAAATTACAAGTTTCGAATCTCCTGAGAACACGAGATAAAAGTTAAATTGGTAGGGTGGAAGAACTCACTTAGAACTTGCAAAGTTTTCTCTATACAATGAATGATGAACTATTCATTCTTACCGTTTGTAACAATGATGAAACTGTAGGGATGAGTATAGTTATGATACATTTGTTGGATTGGATAGAGACTATAATAATAATATAGTGACGTGACTGGTGGTGAATCTAACAAGTTCATAAATTTTATGATTATGAATGCACAAGTTTATAGAAACGGAAGTAGCAACTACGAACCACGACCGGAATATTATTATCACACATTAAATTAATGGGACTTAAAGACTCTTTGCTACTGTTTGTCATGAAATTAATGTCACAGTCCGTAAGCACAGCATATAATATTTAAAAAATGTCTTGCTGTATATTGAAGATACAAACGAGAAGGCTGTATCCTCTGGGAGGAAAGATGATGCTTTTTCTGGTTAATGATTCCCTTTTCCACATCAGCATGATTTAGTTATAAGTTTTAAGTATGGAGATTCATACAAGCCAGGCCAGAAACTACTCAGGTACTAATGGGTCTTCTAACCTCACATCAGTCCATTTATCGAATTACACACTCTCGACAGCCAGCTTAAGTAAAATCGTTTATTTTTGGGGAGAAATGTCTTCTTCTTCTTCATATGTCAAATCCCGTTGGGTGGTTGTGCGATATGAGACGATTGCTTTGCTACTACAATTTATACTAGGTTGACTATAATAAAAGAATGCAGGACTTGTTAAATAAAATAGGCTGCTGGAAAGGGATGAGTATCAGAAAAAGATGGAAAAGTGGCCGAGAGGAAGGTGGAAAATGTCAAAAAATACGAGAAAACCGTTTTCCCAGGAGAGATAACTCAGCTCTTTATCTTTATAGCGTATCATATTATGCATCTTCAACTTTTAGTCTTTTTCTACATCATCATCATCATCATTCTAATCATCCTCTTTATCTTGTACCACAAGCAATAGAATAGGGTTGTACTATTCCGTGGATTTTAAGGGGTCATGTCACATAGAAACCTTGGTTCAATTCGTATGCAGCAGAACTGTCCTATATAATTTCTTAAATATGAATATTTTAAACTCCCATCAAAACCCGGAGTTTGGCCAAACCTTGAAAATGAAGAGGTTTGGTTCGTTGGAAGCATCCTCATCATCTTCATCACCATCATACATAATCATTTATTTTATGAAGAAGAACATGACACACTCGAAACCACGAACGAATGTGACTCTTTTTTAGAAGACGCTAATGTACAGTAATAATGTGACAAGGGCTGTCAGCCTTTTCTTTTAAGAGACATCATCCTCTATGGATTTGAATTTACACTCTAGCTTGGCTGTTAACTTACTACATGCACATGCTGGTATTTTACCTGTTAAACCAAGTTAATTTCATTTACCCATTAGCACCGATTACTACTCGGGATGGATAGAAAAGAAGATAATGAAGAGTGTGGGATTTTAACAGTTAGCTCATTTTTTAACGAGGTGCGGATCTTCCTACTTGTTGTGTGAGATATCTCTACGTAATTGTACCGTGCCACATGCTGAAATTATGCTGGGCTGTTTCCTTTTCCAATTATTGATCTTAGGATTTTGATTCATAACCAAGTCTTATAAATGGTTAGGATGGACAAAACGTAAAGGGTGTATGGAATGGGATTATGAATAAAATATTTATCACATTATGGCAAGTAATCGTTATGATACGCATGTAAAGTAAACTTTGTGCAAAATTCTGTCATAACTCAGTGAATAATTGAAAGAAAAACTAGTCTGCTCGTTAAAGCCCATCATTAAGGGACGGGCTGGGCTTTGATTGTTGTCATTGAATAATGGAGAACAGGATATTTAATTGCCCATAAAGCATGAAATACTCGTTCAGCAAATTCCTCATTTGCTTACAAAATGATACAAGGGTTAAATGACTGTTAAATGCAAATTCTTCCAAGATATTGGGTAGTTGCACAACGGAGATTAATCCTTAAACTCTACAATGACAGTTTTCAATGGGTGATTACATTCAACAACTTTTAGGATTCGGAACAACTACTTTTTCTTATAGACAAAAGCCTACCTACTACATAAAGCATTTAGTGGAACGTAATTTACTCTTGTGTAGCTCTATTGTTATGATATGTACACTTTAATGCCAGTCAAGATTAAGAAACGGCTAGTTTTCCCTGTCAACGCGATAAATAAAACCATGTCCTCGTTTAACTTTACTGGCAACAGCAACAGCAACCTAGGCCAGGTAGTGAAATAATCTATAAGGAGAATCTACTTACTTAATATCCTGTTATTTTAACCAGCCCACCTATCATCGTCTAAAAAGGTGGGCTGGCTCGAAGGAAGTCAATTTATTTAAAATATGTCCCTGCACGCAATTTCTTAGTTTTTTTCTCCGTTCGTTGAAAAAGTCTAAAACGGAGAGTTTATAGAACACGTTAAAGTTACAAATATTCCTCGGTATCCGTCCAAAAAAAAGTCCTAGATTTTTGCAACCCCGTAAAAATTACAGTTGGACAGATTTTGCATGACACAGTGCAAAATTTGGGCACAACTGTCTCGTGACTGGCACTTTGAAAGGATTTGTTGGACTGTAACGAATTTAGAATGTCTGTAATGTGTATTTTTATTTATCATGTGCTTGACCAATTATGTAGCAAGCGGATCGATACCTCACTCAGGTAATAATAACTCACTTCACTTTGATAGGGAAATCTAAAACTCCCCTACTTCCAGATAAAAACTTTTACTAAACCTGGGCGTTCTTTAAATAAATCCCGTTTAGAAATTTGCTAAATAGCCCAGCAATACTAATTGTATTCTTTATGTCCCTAATGCTAATTACCGTACCTAAATACTCTTGTCTTGATATTTCAGTCCGAGTTCCTATAGAATGACATTAATTGGCCGTAATAATACTTAAGTTATTAACAAAGCAATGTAAGTAATAGCTAAATATTTTCGTGGCACGCTGAAGAAAGTGTTTTCTTTTTTTAAACCTTTGACCAATGAAGGTAGATATTTCCATTAAAAACTCTTGTCGTATGTTTGTTTTGTGGTTAAAAGTTTTCATTGTGGGATCATTACAATATTGCGTGCTTTGTTCCATTAATCATGAATGATCGCAAAGTAAAAACCAACTCCGTCGTCTGATGCATATTTCATTTGTATTGTTCTTAATACTATAAATTACAATATATTGTTGTAATATCATTTATACGCTAAACGTAACCTATGGAAGGATTGTTTATAAATTCCCTTAAGTGTGAAGTGCAATGTTTACTAGGTATAAGGAGAAATACATTAAAAACCTCGTGTTCTAAGGCACTTGAGTAAATTTATAAAACAGCAATCAAAATCAGCACGACGAGGCTGATCACAATGATAAGCTCTTTCGCCTGGAGATTAGTTTTGGGAAACTATCAAACTATCAACTTTAACAAAGGGATATAATGGAAGTGGTAGAGAGCAAGGATGGCTTTAGTCTATTAAACAATATAATAATGTACTGTTGGTAAGTAAGTTAAGTAAGTAGAGTATAGATACTTGGAGATCTCATGCATGCCTTCTTCTAATAAATAATGAACCGCAGGCAGAACATTATTAATTAAAATCGCAGCAGTAGATCTTGCTCGGCAGGAACAATGGACTCCGAACTGGAGAGTTTTTTATGTTGGCCTCTTCTTCTTCTTCTTCTTCTACCCTTTGTTACTTTAGGTTTAGTGGAAACTATCAAAGTATGTATAATCCCTTTTATAATATTGTGTGACAAAGTAGAGGCGAATCTTAAGAATTCATGTAGAAACTCAGTGCATTGCCCTATTCTATTTAGGAGGAGCCGCATTAAAATATTGTTAAACGTATTAGCCAAAACAGAATATAGCATTTAAGGTTCATTTATCTTCTGGGTTAATTTGGTTTCTGTTTCGTGAAATTTAATAGCCTTCCTGTACCAAAATACCTGGATTTATAATTCTAAACTAATTAGTAATTACTATTAATTATAGATGAAGGAAGTTTGTTTCGGAAGTTTTCCGCTGATTTTTCTAAATAACCTAACGTGGAATTAACAGGGAAAAGAAAAACTCTTATTTTGTAAGGATTTTATAATAATATTCCCACGTCGTTTGAGTTGAGTTAGCTTTTAAATTATTGAAAGAGTATGAGATAAAGTGGACGATATGGAACCAAGGATCGGAATCTTTAGAAGTATTTCATGTAGAAAGTAACAGATATTTTCATTCCAAATATGAACAACGTCTTTCCCACTGACAATTGAATATAAAAAACCATGTCTGCTCCTATTTACTGTAGTAGCAGGATTAATGGGAAGAGCCCCCAAAATCCTGAGCCGGGTTACTTCACTTTCCCCAATCCAAATATGCTTTTAAATAAATCCAGGGTAGATTACGAATACTTTTTCTTCTACATAGAAATAAAGTGGAGCACTAAAGAGCATAAGAAATAATATACTGAGATGGAATTTATCACACTACATCGGCAAGAGTATAGAGTGGAAAAGTAAAGTAAGCCAAGTGCAAGTCTGAAAGTAACTCAAGGGAGATCAGCCACTTTAAATGTAGATAGATGTTTGCTGATTCCAGTAAATACGTTGGATATAAACCAGCCGGTAACGCCGACCTACCTACCTACCTATCTGCATCCGTTCTTTACTTTGGCTTATTCTCCCAGGAAATAAAAGTAAGAAGGTTTTATCAAATCTAATAATAATACTTACTAGACTGCCTCATTGTTCAAGTGAAAAGGCTTTTAGTCTTGGACAATATGCTGCAAGAACTATGTGCAGATATTATGCTAAAAATATGCATGGTGGAAATTATAACCAGTGTTATAGATGGACTTTAGAAAAAGTAGGTGTTTTAGTCGTATTCTATGCATGAAGTATGAAGCTAAAGGTAAACTATATATATTTAATGCATAAAATAAGATGATAAAATATCTGCACTTCAGCCTCAAAATTACCCCAGTCTTCAAGGTTGGGTTTAAAAGGGGAATTGAGTTCCACAATAAGATCTATCATCATCTATGATAATAAGACGAAATAGAGCTGGGAATCGATGGCACTAAAATAGCAATTTTTGCAACGCTTTATTGATATTCCTCGAGCAGTAAAAGTGGTTTCGGTAAGGAAAACCCATAGCCAACTACTCTTAAGAATATCCGATGCAGTGGAATGTAATAATTTGCAAAAGAATTTGCAAAAAATACCTCAAGGTTTGAAGACAGGTTTCCATTAACTATTTATATACAAACAACACCGTCTTGAACACATGTCTAGAGAGGAAAGGCAAATTAAAATTGGGATGAAGAAGGAAATTGATTTTTCCTAGTTTTTTTTAAAAAGCAGAAGTAGCAGGATGCAAACTTTATGGGCTATTAAAGAAGGGGATTATTAGCTTCTTAAAAAGATATTACCTATAAGAAGGTTGTCAGCAGTTTTTCATCCAATTTCACAACTGGTTGTGAAAATTGTAATATGTCAGACGAAGAAAGTTACTACCCTTTGCAATTTAGCGAGGTTTCTTGCACCATACATAACCTCGTTCTTTCTATTAAGTTTAGAATATTGGTCAACATTAGCTCCTTCTTTTCAGTTGATAATCACACGTTGGACTTATGCACAACAGCAGCAGAGCTCACCGCAATGTGAATTCCAGTAGCAAATGCCACGCCAACAACTTTACATGCTTATATCAAATCTAACACGAATCGTCTGCTTAGCATACATTTAATTCAGTGCACAAAATACCCCATAGCATAGGACTACATCTACAGATGTAGTAGAGTTGAAGGTAGAAGTTGCACTAGTTTTTTTCCCCTAAGTTGACAGCAAAGAACCGAAAGGGAGGTTGTGTTCCATGCCATTTACTTTATTACTTGAAGGAGGAATTCTCCTGCAAACAAAATGCAATTTGGCATTTGCATTCCATTTATAAAATTCTCAGCCTTAGCCTCATAGTCACGGTCATCAGTTGTTGGAGCTTTTTCTCATTGAGAACTCCGTACAAGTCAGCATAAATGGGCACCATTTATAATGGCCTACATAACCTTATACTATTTGGCGTGGCTTGAATGATGTGTGGGGCATACACATGGTGAAAGCTGACTTTCTTTGATAGAGGGATTTATTTCGCTTTTCTTTGTAAAATGATATAGTGCTTTGTATAGGGGAAGTGATAGGGGGATAATAATATTGTTCCCACCCAAGGACGTATTACAACCCTTGCCAAAACATGGTCGATGATGATGGTTCACATGCCCTAAAAAGTAGACCCATTTGTTTTGAATAAACTAAACTAAACAACCTAAGCTGTGTGTCTGTTTTTCTGCTTCCTAGTAACTTGTGAACTGCTTACAGAATCCACCTAGTAACTTATAGAGAAGAGAGATGTAAAAGGGCAAGTAATGGAAGTCAGCATTCAGTTCTTTTGAACTTCCCTTTGAAAAGGATGATCTTCTGATCTGGTTGTTTTGATGTCGAACGAAGGAAAAAGTTGGTGGCTCGACCCACTCATCCATATTATTATCACAAAGGTTCATATCCGGTGGCTGCTATTTGCTCAGGCTGCTCACCACTTAAGTACTCAAAGGTTAAGGTATCTTTCCAGTCTCCACATAACATTTTCCTGGGTCGAGTTCTCAAGATTAGGCATTTCAAATTCGCAAAATGTAAACCCGAAATTCCTCCTTTTCTTCGAAGCCTCTTTACAAGATGAATTTGAGTAATTTAAAATGAAGCCCACGTAGGTAGGAACTATAATCTTGCTAGATGCAGAGGCCGACCTTACCTTGCCTTTTACCTTATCTTATCTAGAAGCTGGTAAAGTAAAAGTGAGTGAGAACTTGAATAAAACTGGGTTGGTGTTTGAGGAATCTTAATTCAAATCTTTGAGATTAGACTCAGTAGTTCTCGATTTAAGGAACCTGTAACGCTGGATTTGTTCCGTACCTACCTAACCTATGCAATATAATGTAACCTGCCCAACACTTTCCACTCAGACTAAAATTGACTCCAGGAGAAAGTAAGTCCATCCGAATACCTCAACTTACATTCAATTCGGTTAACTGTTAAGCTACGGATGCCTCTATCTGTGGAATTTTAAATTGTTCACCCTCTAAAAGATTGGTTGTGAATTGTGCCAAGTTGTAAGAGTCTGATCATGATTAAACTATATTCTTTTACGGGGAAAGCTTGCATCACTCATCTATTCCCAGTCACTTTTACTAGTTAGAAGAACGAACGAACAAAATACATTTTAAAGGTGTACACAGCAGTGCGTAACCCGGGTTTTCATTAGGAATTGTAAATTGATTAATTAATAATAATGCATCATTCTCTACACAATCTAAACAAACTATAAGTAATGAATGTTTATCAATTATGCCTATTTTTTTTATTGATTTCTAAGCAGCATGCAGAAGCAATTTGCGCAAAGAATAATTGACAAACATCATTTTACCCTTCAGTTACTATTCACTGGCCTACAAATTCTTTTGACTTTTACCTACAATAAATCCCAATACAGTTCTTTGCCCATGGTAGTAAGAAATTCTACCCTAAACTCTTTTTTTTTCAAAGTAAACATATTTTACCTTACTTTAATTTTTGTAATTAACCTTGAGATGTAATGACCCAAACTGTTGGGATGTCTCATTGTACTGAATAATAATAATAATAATAATAATAATAATAAAGGGAGAGTAAAGAATAAGGAATAAATACAAGGAGTGGGATTTCAACTGTGTCTCTGCTTTAGTCAACCCAGAGATATATATAAAGCCTTCTTCATTCAGAGACCTTTACTTAGTCTCTTCTTATTCACTTTCTGTTAAATAGGTAGGAGCTCAAGCTTTGCATGTAGAACTTTGTAGAATCTCTTGAACAGTTTCTAGTCCCAGTTCCAGGAAAGCTAAAGGATCTAAATCTACTCCTCCTATACCTTTAGTAAAACGTAAAAAACGAATAGAAATTGCTCGAGAAGTTGTCACTGCACTATAGCCTCGTACAGTTTGTAAGTTTGTTTGAATTGAAGATGAGAGAAATGTAGTATAAAGTAGTAAAATACTCAAGTGCAAGTGTTCAAATAGTAGAAGAACCCTTAAGTGAGAACTGGAGAAGTTGCCAAAAAGGAAGTCAACCTAAGAGAAAGATAAACTGGCGAGAGAGAAAATCATTTGCTCTTCCTTTCCCATTTCTATCTTTTTGTACTTTTATACTAATTTACATAATTTTTCACTTTATTCATTCACTTCCATTTCATCTGTTGGTTTCAAGAAATTCGAATCCGCAACTTAAGAATCTAAGGCTGCTTGTAGACAAATATTGTTTTAGGGATTCAGTACCGATGAAGGTGAAGAAGTCATTGAATTTCAGTTAGCCAGGTAAAGTGTGATATGATAGGTGACGTTTTTTTACAGTTAATAGTTAGTAACCCCTTGCTCCTTCTGCAAGAGCTGGATTACATTATGAGCTACAATTAATAGCCTTCATAATATATTGTTTTGATGTTATATGGCTAGGGCAATCAAACAACTAATTAATTACACTCAATCCCGTCTCTGATTTATTATGACATGTCCATTTACTATTCCAAGAAAATAGAAGATTCAGATGCATAATGTAACAAATAACTAATTAAAATTACAGGAACTTTGCATACCTTTCATTGATCAATTCAACCAGTCAGTAGACAATTAGTATAAGAGCTAAGAAGACTAGTTAGTTAAATCATACACACCTCAGGTAATACTAGAAAATGCTCCATTTCATCATCTTATAATAGTTTAGCCTAACCTTATCTAACCATCTCATCTCCCCTTCGGAATACTAACTCACATCCCAAGTCCCAAGTCCCTGTCAACGTCATTCGTGTACTATTCGTCATTCTTGTGTTGACTGAAGGACAGAATAGAGAAGTAGTAAATCAAAATGTAAACATCAACCCCGGCACTGAAAGATGCTAATGTGGACATAAAATTGTAAAGTGTTATTCCTAATAAATCTTCATTATGATTTAGCACTGCTGACTGCTCTCTCTTTCCCTGTGCCAATGCTGGTATTATAATATTATATTTCTGCTCCTCAAATTCATTACTCTTGGGTTTAAAGCCCTGTTTTATTATTACCGTTTAGAGGTTCAGCAACGAAACGATACACAGAATGTACCAAGACAATAATGAGTGCTGTTCACCATGATGACTCATCTATTTGTCTTGACTTATTCACTCAGCGAGATCCTTAGCAATATAATTAGCAAGTTAGTTTATTTTTAGCATGACTGAAACAGTAGTTGGTTGAAAGCTACGTGTAGGTAGTTGGAGAAATATTTGTCTCATCATTTCAGCAAACATGAGTTCTCAGATCTTCGTTAACTAACAAAGTAAAACCTCTCATGCAGATTCTGGCTAGACGTTTAGTTTGTCTTCCTTGTAATTTTTGTCATCTAGAATTCGTGGATTGGAAAACTGACAAGACAAAATTTTCAGAAGTTCCTTACTCATGTCCTATTAACTGCATTACAACACACACAGCAACTCATTATTTGGCAATGGGGATGAGTCTTCTCAAGTTTTGCGATATGAATTATTCGTTAGTTCTTCTGGTGAAATATTCAAAATTAGCAGATGTTTCAGAAAAATTGAGTTTTTAATTGGGAATAATGATTGACTTAGCTGTGAAACTTCTTACGTATATTAAATTTATTAGAAACACATTTAGTACCGTTGTTTATTTGCGTAGCGGAGTACCTTCTTAAATCGAGGAAATAAGGAAAAAGGATTGGTTAAACTTTCTACAAAACTCTATACATAAATGGAGCTACATAATTCCACCTATAGTAAAAAAAAGTGCTGAGGCTCAGCCGTAAAATAAAATAGTCCTGGATAGAGAAAGTCGCTCACTTCTATCAATGTCTGGAGGATAAAGGAAACTGTTCAGATGATGAAAGCTCACAACTTCTGCTTTTTCGATAAGAACCTCACAAAATTCCCTCGTGGCTTTTTAGAACCTGAATATTTACGACCCGGGGTCGAAGTTTTATAAAGCTGACTTGTGTTGGTTTAGAGAATAAAACGGTTAGATTACTTCAATCCATTAAATCTCTTCATAATCCTGAAGTAATTGGACTTGACAGTATTTAATTTACTTAAAACCCCCCAGATTACACATCTTTTCACCACTCATTTCATTAACTTATACACTGCAAAAATTTGCAATTTCACCACTCATCTCTAGAGAATCTAGAGAAACTCAAATAACTTATTGATTTTATTCAACTACTACCCCTATATACATACTAGAATGGGAATTTATAACCACAAAGGATTCCAGAGTTACATATAACCTATTTTAAATATTACAAAACCTCAAGTTTTCAAAACTGTAAAACAAGAGTTTTGTTTCTTTTATTCCTCCACATTTTAAAGTCTAATTGGAGACAATCTTCCGAGTTGAACTGTAAACTATAATTGTACACCTAGCTAGATATGCAAAATGTAATTGGTAGAATAGTATAACCGATGGATCTATGGATAAGAGTTGCTCCTTTTTTGGCAAGTTCATCTACCTGTAATTACGCTAACAAACCAACGTAACGAATAGTTTGAATCCCACAGTCACAGCAGGCAGGCTTGATCAATAATATAGTTTCAAGTAAATTCCAAAGATTTCTGTGTAATTAAGATTTAATTAAATATACAATGTAATCAAGTTTAATCACGCATGAATGCCGGTAAATTTGCTTCACTACACACAGAGGACAAATTAGGAATCCCAAATGAACTAGAGCTTGGAGAACCGATGGAAAATGTGCTATGGTTTGAGTTACAGCTTTTAGGTATTATAATGAACATGATAATTTTAAGGGAACAGGAAGTTATGAAATGGGATATTTGCGTGGTATGCTGTTGCTGTGTGGTAAAAACTACACAGTATTCTGGACTCGAGACTATCATTAAAATAAAACGTAAGGTAGGTGGAGATGCACGCAAACACATTCAAAGAACTTGAATGCAGCTGATGGTATATTATCTTGTAAAAAGATATGGGAGAAAGTATCGATTTGTCAAGGCTTCAATAATTAGGACTTATCCTAAAAATTCATTAGTATACGTTCAAAATTGCATTTTTTTTAACCATAAAAAACCAGAACTAACTAATTATAGGGCAGTCCATGACCACCAAACGTTTCACACTTTTATTTTATTTTGTGTTAGAAATTTGCAACAAGTCAAATAAACACAAAAGTTTAATATACCTTCAGAAAGAACCCTTTACACATTGCATAACAAAGTGATCAAGCATTGCATGGAGCATTAGGAATTTTATCAGTTGCAAATGAAAAATATAGAAGTAATCAAAGTTAATAGTAAACTTATTACCCAAGGTCCATAACCTTTAGTATGCCTGTAGGCCTGCCTTTATTATTATAATAAGAAATATGTTTGTAAAAACAATATAATTTAATCCTAATCTCATCCATTCATTGGATCTGACTCACTTTCAATTTCGTCATTCTGCCCAACCACAACTTATTAACTCCTGCTGAGAAACATCTAGGATCATTCTGCACTAAATCCAACCAGAAACTCATGCTGCTGCTACACTCTACTGCAAAACTAAAGATGGATGGAGGGACGTTGACTAAAACTAAATATTATCAAAATAAGATTTGCTTTTACGATGGCTCAGCATGACAGACTCCATGAACAGACATAACACTTATCCCCTAAACAAAGTGCATTATAGATTTAACAATAACAAATTACCACATCTTAAAAGCTGCACAACATAGAAGTTCGAACTGAACGCGTTTTCCCTTTGTTTCTTATTGTTTCTTCAGTAATAGAGGATTTTAAGTCCCCCACAAATCTTACCTTATCTATCCACTGTTCTGGCCAAGAGTGTAATTACACTATTAGAATGTCACCTTACCTAAAACCCTTTAGACTACGCTTAAGCTCACAACAAGACGCTATTCTACAATGGATTATACTGTAAAATAGAACCATTAGTCAGCAAAATTGAATGGGAAAAGTACAGCAGGGGATTCAGTGCATACACAAAACAGCTTATAGCTTAGAATTTGACACTTTAAAAGTACTTACAATATTCAATATTTCGCAACAATATCTCTTACCTCTTAAGCATTATTACACTACCAACTACTACTGGGCTAATATACGAATAAATTGCACATTTACGACAAACTAAAATTGAAGCAAGATCCAACCACACAACGGCATCCCTAAGTTGTTGGTTTCGTACAACTTTAGAATTAAAATGTATTAATTCTTGGGAGAATTATATCAATGAGAATGCATCCATGGGTGGGTGGGTGGTATAGGATATGCTTGCTAGGATATAATTACCTGTTGTAAAAACAAATATCTACGGTCTGTTTACTCCACCATTTGCATTGTGCAGGGATTGTTTTTTTTTTGCATTAAGCAGCTGGCTTTTGCAAACGTCTTTGGGTTATTATGTCAAGCGTAGCATGTAAAATCAATTAACAACTGCATTATTATAGGAGTAGACGCCTGTACATATTTTTTAACAGCCCACAGCAGCCAAAAACCGAAGGTTTCAAGAACGAAATTCCAAACTGAACAGAAATGTTTTCAAAACCTCTCCATTTCAATGTATGCATCTTCGGAGCTGTAGAAAGATTCGTATTTGTATTCAAACAGTAATGCACGCATTACTCCTTGAGGAACTGGAAGAAAACACTATCAATCTATCCGCAATTCTGGTGGAATTCATTTGGGAGATGGGAATTGGAATTGGAACTTAATTATTCACCCAAGAAGAAGCATCAACCAGACTAAAGACAAGTTGAGGACCCATTTAAGCGAAACACATAGGGGCACTGGGATTGCATAACCAATTTGAAATAGGTCGTCGTTTACACGTTTACTGTATTATCCTTGTCTCCGTGTACAAACTAACTGGGGACATTTGTGTACACTGTCTTGATGATGAGATGGTGGTGAGTCCCGTTAATACTTAATGGAGAGAATCAATTTTATATCAAGTGTTTGTACTTTATTGGCGATGAATTGTACTCAACTGAGGACAGCTTAACGGTGAGAGTTTTCGAGTTAGATTCATTCCACGAAACCCAAAAAGTTTACAGGTTTAGTTGATTATTTAATTCTCTCAATAGTATAAGGGAAAAGGGCATTGGGATTTTTGTAGAAGCTATTTAATTTTTTAAACAATCCCAATTATGTCGTCCAGTGATCCATTTTATTTTAACAATGCCATGAAATTAGTGTGGAAATGTTCAAATCTAAATGGAGTATTTGAACTAACTGTACAAATAATAATTAAATCTAGCCCTTTCAGCATCCAAGATAGAGAAAACGGATACTCCTCTCGCTCTAGAGCTTTCATATTTTTAAATTGATATGATAGTACATGTAAAAATGGTTTCGAATGTCATGAACATTGTACAGTTGGATTTTGCATTCATCAGACGGTCATCTCTCTACCCTTTTGCGTATTGAATGCATAATGTTGTAATTTAGAGTGAAACCAACCCAGTCGTAGTAGAGGAAGCTCTAACTCTAGCGGATGACGTTTAGATTCGAGTGCTTACAGGTTTGAAATGGAAAATTAGCGAGTTGCGGCTTTAAAGTAAAATTTGTTATACGGTAGGTTAAATATATTTTGGTATAGGATGTACCAAACTAACGCGATCTTCTCTAGACCTAGTAGTAGTATACTTTGAATAATAATCTAAAGACAACGACGAAGGACGTTATTGTTGGTAATAATAATTCAACTTGTCTGCATAAGATACAGATCAACTTCCAAAGCTGAGCTTTCTAGAGACAGTTGCCCGTGTTGGGTTGATAGGTTCTTCTTGCATGCCACAAGGGGATAACGATAATAATGTCAAACCGAGAGCAAAACCATGTATAGTTTGAGGAGCATGCATGTTTCATACACATCACCAAATACCACTTCTTCCTTGGAAATGAAATCCATACATTTAGTGGATCTAGCAACCTACCTATACAAGCATTACAAGTCAAGGTAAGTTAAATCCCTATCCTATCATCCGATCTAAGTGCCTAGGATTGCCTAATGAGGAGTACACTAACGAAAATACACTTGAAGACTAAAAGCTATATTGCGTCATTATTGCTATCTCCCTCTCTTGAGTTAAGGACGTTAAATATTAATAACCTCACCACTACTTGTGACTATCATGAACCCATACAGAACCGATGTCATGTAAGAAAGCCGTTTCTTTGCTTTCCTAAAAATGTTACAAAGACATTGATGTCTACTTACATTAAGTTGGTATGTATGAGATAACGTTCCTTTCTATTCTGTATGCACAGAGACATCCTAATAATTTACATACTTAGTTGCTCGTATTATATCCCACAGAGAAACGTATAGAATTAAGGAAGTAAATGTAAACCGTGAGTGAACTACTGACAGTAAGTTAGGATAGTATTATATATGGTCCTTTCCTATACAATCTTAAGTATGTTAAGAAGCTTCAGTCTTCTTCTTGAGTGAAAAGTAGGGATCGTTCGTGGTGTAGGTTGGGTGGGATTGCATGTAATTCAACTTTACGGCTTCACTCACTTTCACACATAGACACACTTGTCCTTAGACACGGAGTAAGAAGGCTTCCTACTTGCTACGTAAGTAAAAGTAATAAAAGTACCAAAATAAGTAGCTACTAAAGATAGGAAGAAGGTGGTAAGTTAAGACGTGCGTAGGTATAGAATTGTAAGTAGTTGGAACTCGGTTTAAAAAAGTGTAAGCCTACTTTTACAAGTCAAAAAAGGAGAAGTTCTTTATTCTCAAGATTGGATGGAAGTTTTAGTTTCCAAGATTTCCTCGTTGACGGGAGGATTTTTGCTCCAATAATGCTATTCACGTCTTAGAAAGTTTAATAGGTGACAGTACTACTCTATAATAATATGTGGAGTAGGTATAGGTATCCCTCTTAAAAACCGTAACTCCCGACTGTATTTTGCAACAGTAGCAAATTTGTATAAGGGGTCTTGTAGAGCATACTGTAAAACTGTACTGTATATTTGGATGCTTTCACTTAGCTTTCCGCATGTTCCTTGCTTAATGGTTGTTGTCTGAAAATAAACTAGCTCTTAAAAAAGTTTTGTGTATCGATCCCCATTACTGAAGCTTTCTTCCTGGTCTTGTAGAGAACTTGTAAACATCCATCTCCTACTTACGTAAGTAACGAGGAAGTCTACTTCATATTTACGACGGTGGAAAGAGATTCGAGATCTAGAGAAATAAATGAATTTGCATCCTAGATTTTTGTACTCCTTTACTGTCGGAAAATAAACTTAGAATATTGGTTTTAGTACATACTTTTGTAATATAGTTTGTATAAAAACAGTCCATCAAACGTTAATGCTTGGCTGCGTAAATCTTGCTGGTTTATTTTCGTCTAAACGTTAAGACCAAAGACGTCCGTCTACTTTTGAAGATTGAGAGTTTTTATTGTCTAGTCTTCTGCTTGTAAGTTTACTTGATTAGGGAAGGATTTTTTATGAAACGAGAAAACAAAGATGGAATTCAGTTGAGCGACGGTTTGAATTAAAAATCAATATTAATTATGACAGAGAAAAATAAACCACTTGGGTAATATTGGTTCCGTAAATATAATTATGAATGACATTGCCAGCAGATTGTTCAATAAAGTTTTATTTTATGCATATACCTACTTCAAAAATAAATAATCTGAGTGGGTAGTTTTTACATTTTTGTGCATCGTCAAGCTCCAAATTTTCAGTCATCATCATTCCCGTTTGTGTGCCAATGTCAGTGCCAGTTATGCTAAATCATCAGGAACTTATGATTTTAATTTAAATCCAGGAGGTTTATCCATCTACCTTGCTCCAGTTCAGTTGGTCCTATGCCTTTCAACTGATATGAGTTGAAGATTTAATTTCATATTGTACCAAGCGAAAGAGTTTTAAGATTTTATCTCCCAACGGGTAATAGGATTTCTTGTAAAAACTAACTTATCAAAAGCTTATGATAAAAAGTACAAGGTAGCAGGGTTCAAGTTTCTGATGCAATCTCCCAAGGAATAAGTTAAAGTTAATCCTATCAAACGATATCGATGATGGGATGATGTCTACATTCCTGGAACAATATTCTTGAAGGAGAGACCAGCCCATATACCTCCACACACTCCACGACTTAACTATCTAGTTTCCGTTTCCTGAGTGGAAGGAAAGTGTATTCTGAGGATGATGATGGTTATGTAATAAATAGTATGATGAGCATCGTGGTATAGATAAGTAAAATGGCCAAGCAAAATAGAAACGACGTACATGAACACAGTTCGACTTAAGTTTCAGCCAAGTAACATATTTTGAAAAGTTGTTATGGAGATCATGATGTTGATGGGATGGATGATTACATTATGAATTTTATTCAACAGTGAATAACGTATCATCTCCAGACAGTTGATGTCGATAGTTGGATGAACATGTCAGTCTCAGTTACTCAGCCCTTCTTCCTCAAAATCCATCCTCTTACCTACTTTACTTTTCCTTTACTTCAGTAAAGGTAGGTAGGGAATTATTAGAGATTAGTCTAAGCGACTCTTATACGTTATATCTACTTTACTTTTATGATATTATAATATCCTGCTTCAGCCCGATAACTTAACTTGGACAAATTGGAAGCCAACAGTAGCTCAGGAGGAGGAAGACACTTATGTTCTGTTTCTGACTTAAACTTTCGGATCGTTTATAATTGGGAAGGATTATTAAATCCCTGGAAAATAATACTGGCAAATTGGCAAGAGTAAATATTTTGTCTGCTTGAAAATAGGTCCTGAATTTGTACTCACTAAACGTGATTGTAGCAAGGGACGAGGAGTCATTGGGACGTCCTGGGACATCCCATATTCACTTTGGAGAATATTTAGACGGATTTGCATCTTCGTTTACTTTTAAGTTCAAGGAATACTCATGGTTTCCTTGTATCATTACATATTTTACTTAATACTAGATACTTTACGCACCCGTCTTTAAAACTTTACTTTAACCTCGACCTTTAGCTAAATTACAGACGGAAAAAACGAGAATAGTAATTGCTGCTATGATGCATAGAGATTATCCAACATAGTATTGTTATTCTGAAAGAAATCCCTTTTCATACAATCTCACATGCATCATTGTTAGAGATTTACATGCAAATCTTCTGCCCATCTAAAGTTATAAGTAACTTGCATTTCATAGGTTGTCACGTTCTTGTTCTCGCGTCTAAACTTCATTCAATAAAAGGAAAACTTAAGCAAGGTTTAGCTGTATAGCAAGTATCCAATACACCACCTCGGATTAGAACGCTTTTTTCATCTGGTTAGCTACAAACCTCACGAAGTCATGAATATAACTTTAGTTAAAGATAAAACATTGTAGGTATGGATTGAGTATGCTGGATGCAATGCAAAAGCAGATATACAATACTCTTTGCACCTACTACTGCCAAATTAAAGGGAGTTTACATAGGACAGGAGTAGGACCTTACTTTATAACAGCTTCAATCACAGTGTATTTTATCCGCTAGCTAAATTTGATGGCAATGGAAGAGTTAAATTTTATGCAGGGATGAAGAATCTAATAACTTTTAACAAACACAGAATGGAACTCCTTCGCACTTTTATTTTGTTGGGTGATAAACAAATATTTAAGTATTCTACGGGATATAATATGAAAGTTCCACAGCAAAAAATGAATATCTTCATACAGATATTAGATTTGGATAGTAAGTACTGTATTCATGGGATAAATATACCTTCAGTTTGGTAATGCTACTACTACTACTTCTACTATTACTACGACTACTACGACTACTTCTACTACTACTATTACTATTACTACTACTACTACTACTGCTACTACTACTACTACTAGAGAATTCATTACAGTTTTTTTATTTTATTTTATGGAAAGCCCTATGCCTGTAGCTCTGATTTAATCATAGCTGATAGTAGTTTAACAAATATGCATGCATTTTTAAATTCAAATCACTTTCACAGAGAACAAATCATGCTTGCATTATTGTTTTGCTCTATAAAGGTTTCTGTCCAGAGTTTTTTAGCTTATGGAGTTTGGGTTTGGCCTTTTCATGTGTATGACTCTAGGATGGTGGATAAAGCGTAAATAACCGAGGCATGGAAATGTAATAACAAAGCCTAAATGCACTGCATGGCTTGTTGTAAGAACCTGTCTAAGTCAGGCTTCGCTGCTGGAGAAAATATATTACTTTCTGTATCGCTTGCTGCTATCACCTAATAACATAAAATAAAGTTTAGTACGTTTTCTAGCAGAAAAAAGTTCTCATAATCAGGCAACTGAACGCTTGGATTATTTATTTGACTCGGGAATGGGAACACAATATAAAAAGATGGATAGATACACAATAACTTTCAATGTTGGAGAGTTTTTATTACGGCCTCCTTGCATTCAGTGAAGTACAATATGCATATAGAGAAAGTAGAAACTGATTGTTTGCAATTCTACGATGTGGAATATTAAATTTAACGAGTTTTTCACGAAGTTTGGATAAATATTTTAAGGAACAATGTCAGAAATCACGGTAAGTTCTAATCTGTATCTGGATGTCCGTCCGAGCGATAACTTTCGAACCGTTGCAATTTTTTAAATTCGGTTTTTGGATTTTGGTTCTTGGGGTCACTAAACTCTGCAAGTTTGTAGATGGGCCAAAAGGGTCACACCCCCTGCGGGGTGGGGTGAAATTTCGCCATTACGTCAATTGTAACCCCCATCAACCATGGTATCGTTGGAAAGGTACGTACTAGGGCATTTCAAAACAATATGATCAAAATTGTTGCGTCACTCAGGTCAAAAGTTAGGCTCTTCGCAAGATCATGATGGGGCAGTGGGAGAGCCTGCTACCAAATGATGTCTCACAATGCCCCCAACACCACAAAATGTCTCAACTTGTCCCCAACACCCCAAATGTCTCCACTTGCCCCCAACACGTAAGCCTTCGTTGCGCCTGTTTACAACGGTTTATTCTTAAAATGAAAACAATTCACATCATAGCTACATTCTGTATAAATCAGTCCTATCCTGAGAGCTACTAATTGCCCCTATCATTCTTTTAAGAGTAATTTGTCCCGCAGCCAAGTTCCAGTGTATAGAGTAAAAGTAGTAATTGTTCTTTGGCCAAAATAACGCCACGAACGAGGACCGCATGAGGGATTAAATGAAGCCTCTTCTTGGGGAAAGTACTTGTCAAAGTACTAACATTGTTTTAGTTGAATTTGCCAACGACGGGGATAATGACTCTGAGGGTATGAAATTGGTGTAATAAAAATGACCCATCTGTACACCAAATGGGTCAAACACTAAGCCTAAATGTCCACAAACCTTATAGTTGGAACTGCAATTTAATAAGAATTTCACCTCTAATATAGTAGCAAGTAATATGTCCTGTTCCACCGTCCAAGTCCAACTCGAATAAGAGAATTTTCACCGAGTTGTTGCAAATAAAACTTTCCTCTAGCTCTTTTAATTCATCACAATAATAATAATATAACGGCATTAGCTATAGCTAGTGGCTGTTAAAGTTTGAGTGGAATCGTGAATTCAGAGAAAGTTTTTAAAGGCAGGCTAAACTACAGACGGCAAAAAGCAAGCTTTCTCACTATTTATTAAGTAGCATTGAATCCCGAATCATAAAACTCCACTTATCTAAATCGTTATAGAACACATTCCAAATGGGATTTATTAAATATATAAAGCCTCTAATGCAGTGTCCTTATCAGATATGGCTGTTATATGGTCAATCGTGGTGCTGTCCATTTCCAGGAATAGACAACATAGATCGACATACAAAAACATATAAAGAAAACTCTTTTAAAGTGTTGCAGGTTGAGTATAAAAGCCGTGGTCAGTAAAACCTGTCTAGCCACCAAAGTTTATCCATGGATGTTCAAATTGTCCGTATAAAACCGAGTAACTTGTATCTATGAATCAGCAAGGTATCCAGAAATAAAGGTATAAAAGGTAGGCAGTTTTATCATCATCACACCTTTCAAAGAAAATGCGCAGAACTAGCCAGGTATAACTGGATCGGATGTTGGTTGGGATAACGCAACGGTAGCATAGTTTCTTTCAAGTATTAGTGTAAGCAAATACTTGTACTGACGTTTCTCTTTGGTGAAAGAACCAATTTTTCACTCTGTTTTATGATCCCATTTCAATTGTCACCTTAGTGGTCAAATAGATCATGTCTAATGGTAACTGCTGCGGGGTAGTCAGCTTCGGCCTGTAAACTTGGGAGTTTTATGAGAAACAGTGGGCACAAACCGGTGCAACCCGTTCTACTGATTATGATAAATTGAAAAACATAAAAAAGCGGAATGTGTCAGTAAACATGGCAAACGTGGGCTTGCTGTTCTATTTGGTTCTTTGAAATTCAACTTCGAACAGAAGGGGAGAATGCTGTTTCTTAAAATTTACTAACGGGTCAGATTCAGAAGCGCTACATTTTAGGTTTAAAAAGACGTTAAATGAAGAGCTAATCGTCAGATTCTATGCTCAGTTGGATTATGATTTCCGATTTCGGAAAAGTGAGTTTTCTGGAATTTTATTTATTTATTTCAAATATAAAAACCTTTTATATAATTAAATAACTTTGACATGAACGTGAAAACCTACAACGTACTATTATGGTTTTTTTACTTATTGACACAGAAGTCCAAAAAACCAGCCAAAAAAAGGTATAACTGAAAGGAAGAAAAAAGGGATCATATAATTCTTGTCATGATGCTGCAAGTGATAGTGAAACCAAAAGCTCCAACGTGTGAGCTTACTCTCGGTAAAAATGCCCAGCTGGGTATCCTTATCCCTTTCAATCCCCGATTTCCTCAAACGATCCAATCTCATTTCTGCTTACGTTTATAAAAACCCAGATCCATCTGAACTACAAATCTTAAGCCCACAATCTTCCCAACAAGACCAACAGACCTACAAAATTTGCTATTTCCAGAGTAAAAACCTCTCTCCGTTGAAACTGAGTTCTAGTAAAAACAAAAAGTAGCAAACACTTGGAAGTAAATGAAATGAAAATAAATACAAGGAATCAGCTAGAACAGAAGCTACCCAAAAACAAGGGGGGAAAGTCTTGAGGCAAGAAGTAAATAAAGCATCAGTGGCCAAAGCAAAAGTTGCCAAAACTGTTGAAGACGTCGATTGACATAGTTTTCCCCAAGGAGATTGTGAGTAGATGTGATCTGACTTGGTGTCTTATCATTACCCCTCTACCTCCTTGTTATACATAAAACTTTACGTATAAAAGCAACTATATTTCACCACACAATAAGTTATAAATAGGTCAACTAAAGTACAGAATTGTCAACGTCCATACTTTACGGTACACTGAATCTTTACTTCTGATGCATTCCCCGACCAATGACCGCCGGCTGGTATCCATACTCCAGCTAACCAACACCTTTCCAAAAATACTCTACGGTTTGTGCCATTTTCTGAAACTGATATTGGGTTTCGGAAGAGTATATCGGATCAGAAAGTATAATTAATTTCAACTTTCCAGAAGGTGAGAGGATTTTAATGAATAATTCTGTGGACGAGAAACTTGATTAAACTGAATTTTGCATTAGAAAAAGTGCCATCTTTTCATTTCTATAATACAGACCTCCACCAAACAAGTTTTACTGAAATTAATATAAAGGAAGAAAATATTTCAACACTCTCTGAGAATTATTTCCGTCTAGTGGACTACTTCTGATGAATCTACTCGTTAATTGGTAAGAATACTGGGTTTTTCAAGGCACAAACTTTCCATTGTCTTGCTCGGTCTCCTACATTTATTGGATATGGAAGAACTCTCCTGCATCTGAAAGTCCAACTTGGTATTGAAATCGATTGACAAATACTAACTTTGGAATTATAATTTGAATGCGAGAATTTCGAAAAGGTTTGGATTGATGTGTGAAGTAAGTTGTTTGCATGGAGGGATGGGCGTCACCAGAGAAGGACATTGCTGACTTACTTACATAAATGGGTGTGTAAGTTGGACAGCATCATAGTCTTCAACTTCTGTCCCTTCTTTCCATTGAGCAATCTACCTTTTGCATAATTAACATCCAAAACGACGACAACGATTAAATTTTCTACAGTAGGGACCACATTTCTTCCTATTAAACTTTCACGGGATTGTCTCCTTTAAAATTTATAAAACTGAAGTAGCGAGAAATTTTCTTCAGCAATGCTCCTCCCCCAACCCCCTTCCTCTTTAGATGATAATACTTGAATGGCATAATTTCATCGTCGTACTTCTTCCAGTTAATATTTTAGTGAACATTTAAGCCACAATACCAATAACGTTAGGTTTAGAACAATAAATACTACTCAAACCTGTAAATAATGTACAAACAACGGAAGGAAAGTCTTGCTACGTCGTTGCTTTTGTTTGCTTTCTTTACCTTTATTCAGAATTCATACGATGGATTAAGTTTGTTGGGCAGTTTGTCCGATTTCTGCGGTGGGAAATTGTTTTATTGATATTTTTAAGATAATTTTTACGAATAGAATGTTAAAAGCCCGAAAGTCGTAAAAATAAATGAAACTCGAAATGGGATATCAGTTGTCGATATGGATTATGCATCAAAAGTACGAAGGATCCATGAAATCAAACAAAAGGCATCAATCATGCTTTTTAAAGTTGGGTGAATGGATGACAGAGAGGCGAATATTTATTCGATGCGTCGTTGTTTTGATGTGGTATTCGCCATTTATTTGAAAGTGAAAAGGCTAACTGGAATGTATTTGTTACTACGACGAATAGTTACAGCTTTAAGGTCATAAATACGGTAGAAGAGGGCAGACATACCTTGAGATTTTGAATGACTTGTTGGCACGCAATCGGAGGGACTTCTTTCCCGATGGAGACCACAATATCCTCATACCCTCCGTTGGAATTTATTCCAATGTGTGAAGAGACAAAGGTAGGTGACATTCCCGTAAGACTTAACACCATCAATAGTGACCAACAATGCCGGGTAAGTTTTGACCCGTTGCGTCTAACGTCGCGTCGACCCTTGGGTCGTAAACGAGAAGTGGCAGTAGTATTGGTAGTCATCGTATTTATTTAGATCTAGATGAGAATACCTAAAACTTTTCTATTATTTGAAAAACTGTCACCAGAAACTAGTTACCACTGTCACTGTCAATTTCCATGTAACAATCCTATGGGAAAGTGGTTCAAAGTCGATGAAGCGTTGTTCTAAGATTGCTTCGTTTACTTGAGCACCCTATTTATTTAACTTTCAGTTCACTGTACGTAATTAGCTTAAGTACTCAAGTTTAGTAAGTCTAGCAGTCAATTTCTGGGTCTGATTTAGTTTTAATTGGGACTTTTCTTCCCTAATACTATAGTACTACACTTACACTTGCTGGGATTCTCATACTTACTACCCGTATTTGGGAAGCACAGATAGATGTAGTTTTGGTGTACGAATGTATATTATTAGCAGTAAGTTCACAGGTTTCAATTCATCTCTCTCTACGAATTCCCTTGAAACTTCTTGTTGTACCCTTTTAATATGCATTGAATTGGGGATTCTTCTTCATCGGAGGGGGGGGGGCGATGTAAAGATGATGAGGTAAGACGGATGGGGATGGAGTGGATTAAGTTAATTGTTAAACTTGGTAATTGTTTTTAAAGTGAAACGTCAGGGAAGGGATGCTGGAGAAAAGTTTGGCTAAAAGTGGTAACCCTACCCGACTTCTTGGGTTGTTCTTGTTGGATATAAGTTGAAGTTTTGACATCCACAAGTTGGCCAACTAGACTTGCTCTGTAGTTTGTTGCTGATAAATGTATATGGATTCCCTCTTCCGTCTTTGTTAATATCCTTGACTGTCTGATGTCAGCCTGGAGAACTTTATTTCCACCGCTTGATCTATCAACGGCACAAAAAGGTTTCCAGTAGTTAGTAAGTTCATGTCGGAGCTTTAGGCAAGCTTTGGTCTGAAGTTATATGCCTCAAACCCTCTTTTAGTAGTAGCATGTTAATTAATTGAATTGGTAAAGAAAGTATAGTCCATTCCTATTTTAAATTAAAGAATGACATGAAACTTTTAAATTTTTCAAGGCATTGCTCAACGGAATTACTTTTACTAAGCAGTTTTAAAACAGGAAAAGGATGTTTAATTAAGTACGGGCTAATTTTTTTTAATCCAATGTAATAGCTTTAAGAATATTTGCCGATAGTTTTTTTAAAGAGACATGTTGGGAAAAACGCTTCACACTTTAAGGATTTTAACAAAATCCTCAATCCGTATGTACCTGATAAATTAGAGCTAGTAAAAGAAATATTTAAAGTAATTTAAATAATAATGGTAAACATGTCTAGGAGTAATTAATGATGATTAAAATGTAATTTTAGCCATTGTTTTTGTAACATAAAGCCAGACGTGTCAAAAGAAAGGAACACAGACAGTTTTTAACTAGAGATAGACGCTCTACTCTGTTTTCGATGAAGGATAGAAAAAGCCTGGCTAATATCTCTCTGACAGATGAAAGGTCTCAAGCCGGAAACATTGTTAAGGAATCCGCTTTTATGTAAGAAAAAAGAGGAGAGAATGGTTTGGAGGTAGGTAGGTTGTAATAATATGTTAAATGAAAAAGGCTCAAAGCTACAAAGGAGAAATGTAATCTTCTTAAATTAAGCAAAGAAAATTCAAGAGAATCTAACTAGCTAAGACAATGGTAAGGAGTATTATAATAAGTAGTAGAAAGGAAAGGAGGGATTAAATTCTAATGATAGGTAGTAACTCGAGTACATGATCCTTCGTAAATGCATTTATAAAGTACCTGGGCGTAGGTTGATTGAGTGAAAGTTTCCAGACTACCACCTACCTTCCTTAGTTTATACGACGAAGCTATAAGTTCACATGGAAAAGTGACTAGGAAAGGGTAGGTATTGGCTGTAGCATAGGTAATTGTATGTAGTATTATAGAACGGAAAGAGGAACAAATTAGTGCTTATTTTGTTACGTCTCAAAGAGAAGAAATGAGTTTGAAACTGGAAAAGGATTAAAACTTACGTTATCCCAATCTAACTAGCTTCCGTTCTAGTTTCCTCCAGACGGATAATAAACCAGGCGGGGCGGGGACGAGGACCAGAGTAGGAGTTGGTGATGTTTCACGGTATCAGATCAGATAGATGGATGGGTCCGACCTGTACATTGTAAAATGGGCTTATTCAATCACATTTCGGCCAATTAAATCATATGAAGTCTTCTAGCAGCAAGTACAGGTTGATGTACCGGAGTTCTATGCTTTTCTATCTTCCCTAGATACTTCATTTTCATTAGGTAGTGCCAGAGTTAGTTGGACAAGATTATGGTTGCTTTAAAATAGCACTACGTGAGTAAAAGTTGTGGAATAATATCTACAATACAAACATAAGTACACCAATTAGATTCAACACTAAAGCTTATCACACAGCGCTTTCATTCTGGACTACAAACAGTAAAGAAAGTATTGTAAAGAGTACCATTCTCAATATATTTCTGAATGTTAAAAGCCCCTTACTGGATTGAACCCGGGTATTTAGTGACATAAGCGAATACATTTTACTGAAAAGATTATATCTTCTTCCGGGTTATTTCTTGAATTGAGAATGAATACTGTGTGTAAATATATTCTATAATTATTAATTAGTACAAAGAAACTCCTTTCAGCAGATGGAATTTATTTTTAAAATGATACAACATGCGGAAGGCCTAATAAACCCCGACTAAATTCCATGAGAAATTATAGCTCTAATTCTATCATACTTTCTCCTAGAATTCTTGACATTTGTATGGAGGACTTTTCATTTAATATAAAAGAAGGAGCTTTAAATTTATCCTACTTATTTACTAGGCAAGGTTGTGATGGTTTTTGCTGTACGTCTACTAGATTTCCTGCTAGCTGTACAATTCCAACCAAATGCAATGCAAACTGAAATAAAATATTCGACGTAAACACCGACAAAGCTTAGACCATAACTTGCTAAGATTACTGCGATACTGTGATCTCTATTTTCAGTCGAGAGTTCATTGTATTGAGACTTTTGCACGATTTCTGAAAGTATATTGGTAAAAATAGTATTGATAATATGTGGATTCGAAAACGAAGAATACTTCTACGCCAGTAAGCAGCTTCCTTTCCGAGTGACACTTATGCTCTGCATGCAATAATTTTCGGGTACTTTACAAAATTACGTGCACATATAGTAAGTTATTGTAAAATCTATGAAACTGGGGCTAGTGAAATAGTAACTTATTTATTGATTCTGATACGCAGTATGTCCCTCTTGTCCAATCTGAATCGGAAGACGATCCCTCTTCAATCTGTTTGTGTTTATCTCCTGTATCGTATATTTGCTTTAGATCTTTGTAAACTTATAGATATGCGATGATATGATAGATATGTTATTTAGTATAGTTACTTTGGTTATAGTTGTATAAGATAACTGCCTAAATACCCATAAGATTTTGCCAGCACTTTCTTTAGTTGTAAATAAAACCTCCGCCAAGCAGCTATGTGAGCCCAGTCCAGTCCATTGCTCTCTGAGTATGTGTTCAGGGATAGTGGCTGTGTTTTTAAGTTACTATCCGTTATCTTTTTTACACCGATTACAACGATTGGCTATATACGACCTGGTAGCCACTACTTTATGAGGGGGCACGGCCCCACACCGCCACACCCCTTAGTCTTTATGTTTCGTTTTGGTTTCTTTCATTCTCAAGGGTTTTAAAATCTTAACGGGGCCATCTACTTGATTTTAATTCAATTGACGGAAGATAAAACCTCCTCCAAGCAGCTATGTGAGCCCAGTCAATTGTTTCAAGAATATGACCGCTGCTGCCCGTTTGTCTTATTTAAGTCTGACTTGGTATTTCGTGGGGGATAGTCGCTGCGATTGTTTATGTTCGACATGATCAATATCATCCATTTATTTTTATGTGGAGGCTCAGCCCCCACACCACGTTTTTCCCTTTCTGTTGCTTTTTTCCTTCATTTGTCTCCCTGTACCGACCACTTTTGATTTTAGCAAAAAGAATCGGTTCTTTGTTAATTTTGAATAAAAGTAGATGAACAATATTTTTCGAAATTTCAGGTCAGTGGGGGTCGTTTTAACCTCCACGGGTCACTGGGTACTCCGATCAGGTTGGTTTACGAACTTAACCTTTGCTAGCATCCCTTGACTCCCTATGCAAAATTTTGGCGATGTAGCATAATTATTTAACGAGTTATTGAGTTCACGGACAGGCAGACGGACAGACAGATGGATTGCGTGGCTACATAAGCCCAATTAACTGGGCTAATACTAAAAACAAAGTAAATCAAGTGAAGATTTAATAATAATGGACAAGTCTACTGTCTACTTCAATCTAGTACTAAGTAGTTTTTATTGTTACCATTCTACACAAAGGGTTAGCAGGGCTCGTATCAAGTTGAGGGGTTTGTGCCTGCATAAATCTTTCTAGCCTCTGCTCTAAATATTCAAATTCAATTGGATTGAGACTACCGGTTGGTAAGTCGCAGTAGGAAACAATACAATTGTATTTTACATTTGTAAAATGGCTAGATCAGCCAAGGCAATGCTGTGTATTTAATTCAGTAGAGAAATAAATAAATTAGCACTTCTGTCTTCCTAGATCAGATCAGCCTTACTTTATAAAGTTATAGTTTTAGTTAGTTAGAGTTGGCTCAAGTAGACAGTCGGTTGCTCCAACATGAGGTCCATATATTATTGATTTATTTTTACTTTTACCACAATCCAAATAAACACAATTGTTTTCTTCTTTAATAAAAAGGCAACATTATTATGAAAAACTCGTTCTCAAGTAAAAGTATTTGTAGGTTACGCTTTTCAATATTAGTCTGAAAAACCAAACAAAAGTTTTTTCAAGGCCCGAGAAACATTTTTGGAAACAGATTTTTATTGTTCTCTTTAGCTTAATTTGCTTAAATCTATTTTTAGTTGGTCTTCCTCTTCACCCTGTTCAAGCTGAAGAAGGATATAGGCATATAATGGAAACTGAGTGGAATGTAGAGTACAAATTCAGTAAGTGAAGTAGGCACGGACATTTTAGGATGATGACGGCTGAGTGTTAATGAGACACGTATTAATGGACTTTTATTAGCCCCAGGAGCAATTATCAATCCACGATCTAATCTAGAGAAGCTCCACACTAACTAACAAAAGTACCACACAACCACGCCATAATTGTACAAGGAATGCGGGAGGGAAAGGGTTGTTAATCAACGAGAATTTTAACAAAGTGTTAACCCTTTACAACTACCGTATATACTCTAATAGCGTCCCGGGACACTAACTAATTTTTTTTGGAGGTCAACTTTAATATGAAATTAAATGGGGCTTATTGGGTTTTTAATGGTAAGAGGGGACACTATTCGAGGATATACGGTATAATGTTTGTATTTATTGTATACTATGTTATGTACGGATGTGCACAAAACTGAAGCTTCTAAAAATATAACCCTACCTACCTACCTCATTTATGAACTTCTGTGCAGGTAAGTATAGTTCATGCAGAGTTTAGTTCAACCAACATTAAAAAATAAACCCGGATAACTAATAATAATAATACAACATACCTTTGGATAATTGATCCACGGAATCTCCAAAATTGTGAATTAATTCCAATTCCAAGTTAAGGTAAACATTTCTCACTAGCAGTAGCAATCAATATCTCCTGTTTCAAAATCCTTTACGTAAACTCAATAAAATTGTCTCAATCTTTGAGAATCTCTCTAACTCACAATCACAAAGTCACGATATAGTTTTTATATTTTCCGTGATAGATAGGGTAATCCATCCAAGTCACATTTACTTAAATATCCATGACATAAAACACTGTAAAATTTATGTAAGATACAGGTAAAGTCTGGAGCAAATTCACTTTAGAAAAGTGTCACAATTTAAATGAAAATTCAGGACAAGAATATGTTTTGATCTGGAAACTGAGACGGAGAGTCTCACAGAAACTGGAGAGTAAATCTATCAAAATTTCAATGTTATTGAACAACACCCACACAGATACAACACAGCTTATGCATTTTTTAAATAATAATAATAATGCATTCAGTAAATCCTATCAAAGTCTCACTTTTCTACTTTAAAACACATATCCTCTACCTCCTGTAAATCAAACTTGAGACGAGATTTCATGGAAATTAAAATGCCCTGGGTTTTTATTGAGATTTATCCCAAGTAAATTGACATTTAGGAGTTAATATCTTTTTTAAATTGACCTTTTCTTACAACAATAGGTGGTAGTATTTCCTTGATTTATAGACGTTATTTTTGAGTAGCAGGACGGTGAGACGGGAAGGTGAGACCGGAGCCGTTGAACTAACGCGTCCACTTCCTTTGAAAGTCGAAGGCAAACTGAAGAGTTTACTTCCACAACGGCCCTACTAGGTTAGGTTACCATTTACTCACAACCGTTCCCCTTCTTTCTTGGGCTAAAACCTCATATTTTCTTCAATCTTGGACTGGAGTTTATTGAAAACCTTATGATTCTTTTTTAAAAATATATGATAATTTTTGAAAGCATTGTCTAAGTTTTTTTTGTAAAAGGGTGTAAATAATAAAACAAGGTTTCTGTATCTCGAGGATTAACTTTTTTTTAGTTAGGATTGGCTTACTTTCTCGTGCTTTGTCCTTTTAAAGAGAATATTTATTTTTTAAATATTTAAAATATTTACCAAGAATGTTACATCAGGAAATGGGTATTTTATCGTTCGTAATATCCAAATTGAGAATGGTACAAAGTTAAATTTTAGTTGGCACTTTTTGTGAAAATGTTAAAAATGTGCTCCCAGGTTTTATTGAATATGACCTGAACTTGAGTGAGTGTGGAGTCTGTTCGAATCTTAGGCATTATAATTATTGCACTTTGATGGCAATGAAAATGATAATTTATGTTGAACAAATATTTGAGTTGTAGTTGAGAAGTATGTGTGCAAAACGTCTAGAGTTGAATAATTAATTAGATGATCAAAGTCAACGGTATCCTTATCCTGATTGCATTCAACTCTCTAGCAGACCTTTTATTATTTATGAAGGTTTATTTAGTTAATAAATAGCGAAGCAATATTTATATGATATGGTCTGTAAAGGATTGTACTAGAGTTTTTATGTACTATTGGGTTTAAAATGGTAAATTGAAAACAGTAAAACCTGTAAAGGTCCTTTAATTAATGGACGTGTATCTGCGTTGGAAATTGCTTATTCAAAAAGTCTTGCAAACAAAACTGAGTTCATCAAACATGCGAAGAATTTTGCGTTCATTTATAACATCTCTGAACCCTCAACTGTATTGGAATGAGGGAGGACTTTTCTATTCCTAGTATAAAACTTAAGAAGCTTGAAAGCTTAGTTGTAAATCCTTTAGAAGTTATAAGCCTTGACTTCCTTCCTTTTTTTGTAAAATGAAAGGTTAAGCGTGAATTTGTGAAAAAACGAGGCCGATCCTTAAATATTACTCCTTTTGTAGCAGCTTGACGTCTCTGCTATCAAGGAGGAAATTTTGCAATAAAAACTCTACCCGGGTAGTAAGTAATACAGGATCTCTTAACTTCATTTTTTTTACCTCGGGCCTTTTATGCATGCGGGATAACATAGCCGAGACAAATGCAACACTTACTGCTATAAAAATGGTAGGTAATTCCTGGTTGATTCGGTTTTTCGGTTCGGTTAGCATCCCCGTTCTATACTGTTCCTTCAGGGTTTAGGGTGTGCTGAAATGTTGGTATTCATGGTTGATATTTTATACACACATCCATACAGTAGTCCCATTCCCATTAACAACATTGACAGTCACGATGAATAGACGGGAAAAGTCAGCCTTTCAACTGAATACGGAATCAGAACCATAAGGAAATCTTACTACCAAAACTTTATTCTTCCTTATGTTGAAGGGATCTTGAAAAAAGGAATCCAAACGTATCCCTATGACGTATAGTCCAATGTTACTACAAATGTCAGTTTGATGATAAACTGAAACAAATTTGGATAGTTCGAGTCGAAAAATTATTAATGAAAATCTTTTCATTTGGCATGAGTGTTTTTCTAGGTAAGATAAGTTTAGAGGTTTTAAAGTTTTTAGTTGGCTTTAATAGTATTATTAATGGAAGATTCGTTAATTACCAAAGAAGCTTGAAAACCATGAAACTAGGACAGCATCAGTTGTTTTTTGTAGCTGGAGTGGTTAAAAATTAAACTAAATGACAATTCTGTAAAATTTCCATAGCACGGATAAAAAATTCGCTTTGTTAAAAGTTTACTTCACTTTAATGATTACTATTTGGAAACTAAGCTTGCGTAATAAAGGAAGTTATGGATCTTAATTCAAAAGTTTAATTCTTCAGTCAGCCTACAAGCCATTTATTTATTTATCAATAGCTAACTTCTATTATTATCCTGTAAACAGTCGCTCTTCCAGCTTTCCATTTATTCACTTTCATGTATATTTGTATCAGAGTAAATATTTTTTAATTATTGTAGTAGTTTTCTCTCCCTTTATAAATGTGATTATAGTACTAACTCGTATACAAGTAGAAGATAATAATGTATCCCAAAACGCCCAAATTTAGTAGATCGATCAGAGAAACCCTACTGATAAAAACCTCCTCCAAGCAGCTATGTGAGCCCAGCCAATTGTTTTAGGAATATGACCGCTGCCCGTTTGACGTATTGAAGTCTGCGTCAGTTGTTGGCCGGGCATAGTCGCCTCGATTGTCTGTCCCTGACCAGCTTCAGCCATTTATTCTTATGTGGAGGCACAGCCCCCACATCTTTCCTTTCCGTTCTTTTTTTGATTCCTTAATCCCCATGTACCTAAAACTTTCGATTTTACCGAATATTGTCTGTTTTTTTATACTTTTGATCAATAGTAGAGAAACAAATTTTAGGTAGTATTTACCCTCTCGGGTCCATCTGGGCCCCACGGTACCTAAAACTTTGGACTTTACCAAAAATAATATGTTATTTCTTGCTACTTTTGAACAAAAGTAGTAGGACAATATTTTTCGAAAATTCAGGTCAGTGAGGGTCGTTTTGACCCCCACGGGTCAATTAGTGGTCCGATTGTGCTGGTTTACAAACTTAGCCTTCTATTATGTCTCTTAACCCCTTATGCCAAATTATAACGGTGTTTCGATAGTTATAGTGACCGTACACAGTCGGACGGAGTGCGTGGCTACACATAAGCTCAACGTACTGAGCTAAAAAAAATAAAAAGTAGTGTTCCGAGGTTCTTTTTATTTAATCAGTCTTTTGTTTTCAAATTGTTAGAGCTATTGAACTCTCGTTGTTTTCAATAACTTTAGCTCCAAACCTATTGAACCTCATTTCCTCAATTACATAGATTGATTTTTATTGATATGTATGTAGACTGTTGAAAAATAGGACACAACTCTGCTTTTTAGAAGGTCCGACATGTTTTTCCTTCAGCCTTTAGGAGAATTTTTATCACAAATACCTATTCCATAATTTTACGTCAGTCACGCACTCCGTCCGTCCGTTCGACTGTGTACGCTCACGATAACTCTCGAAATAATGACACCACACCGCTACAATTTGGCATAAGGGGTTAAGAGACGTAATCGAAGGCTAAGTTTGTAAACCAGCTCAATTGGACAACCCACTGCCCCGTGTGGGTCAAAATGACCCCCACTGGCCTGAAATTTCGAAAAATATTGTCCCGCTACTTTTGTTCCAAAGTACTAAATATCATTAATTTTGATAAAATCCAAAGTTTTAGGTACCCATGGGGGGGAGGGGTTAGATGGGCCCGATAGGGTAAAAAACGTCAAAAAATGGTGTCTCTACTTTTGATCAAAAGTACCAAATAACATTATTTTTGGTAAAGTCCAAAGTTTTAGGTACACGCGGATTACGGAACCAAAAAAATAAAGGAAAGGGAGAATCTGGGTGTGGGGGCTGTGCCCCCACATAAGAATAAATTATTGAAGCTGATCAGGTCGGACAGACAATCGTTGCGACTATCCCCGACCCAAACCTGACGCGCGGGCAGCGGTCATATTCTTAAAACAATTGACTTGGCTCACATAGCTGCTTGGAGGAGGTTTTTATAATAAGGGCAGCCGATAAAATCCATAGTGTAGTGCGTCATGTAGAAGACAGTTGATCCAGGGTTAAGAACTTATACTTGTAATTGCTAAAGAGACGTGACACTTGTAAGTGTAAGCTTCTCTATCAATGGAAGTATGTCAGCACAAGTATTGTTTTAGCTCGGTACTTCACGAGAACAACCTATTGATTAATGGGTTCAAACAAATACCTGCCACTGGAGTAGTAGTAGAAGGAACTTTACATAACGTAGCGTTCTGTCGAAGGATACGTACCTAAAACTTGAGAGTATAATATAAAAAGGTTTAGAAAATGGTAAGTGTCGGTTGCACTCCAAGTGTCAGGAATCGTGTCAAATATTGATTGTCCCCCACGACGATGATGAAGACGGCCACAATGATGATGCGATGTCTGTATTAAATATATTTTAGCTGACAGTCTTCATCATCATCAGGGACTTGTCATCAAATGACAAAAGTGACTGTCTATTTGTTAACCGTACAATGAACTACAAGTCAAGGCTACGTCACTCAAGAAATTAAGAAAATGAAGAAAAGTGTAAATTAACAGAATAAAGCAGTGTAGGACTTTCTTTTCTTCAATAACACAAACTCCTCCATTTCTCTCCAGTATTTTAGACGTCATCTTGTTGTAACCTTAATAACCTTAAATGATGTATCGAAAGTCGCTTAAATTAGAGGCAAGAGCTGTAAAAAAGGGATTTTTCCTGTAGTAAAAATAGATAACTTCCCAAATTAAGTGGGAGGTGCACTCGCTAACTCTGTCTGACATCCCGTTTCATCGCAACGGCTATTACATGATATAACATAATACATTTATACAATGCAGGATATTATCTGCTGGGTAATTACCCCTGTATAGCGATTTACTTTTAAAATGAGCAGTTTAAAATACCTGGACACACACGCAGAGAATGTAGACAGTAAATTGAAGAAAGGGATAAAAATTGGGACAGGCAGCAGGGCTTCTGAATATTTGATGCTTGAAACAATATTAATTTAAAACAAAAACATTAATGTTTATCGATATTTATAAAGTTAAATGCCAAAAGTCAACAAAAATGATGAAAACCATCATATTTCTTTTGATCTAAAATAAAAATGTAAAAACTGGCCCAGTCAGTTATCATTGCCTAATCCACAAACGCAATAGTCCTGCCTGCCATTCACAAAATACTGTCGACTTTAAAAGAATTATATTTATGGATTTATTTAACTAATTTATTCTATTGTTTTAGATATTGTAGGAACTAGTACGGAGTTGTAATCCCTTGTCAACATAATCATTATCAAGTTATCAACTAAACAATTTATCTCCGACCGAACCAACCATAATTGCAAGACTATTTCAGATGAATATCTACAAGGAAATGCATAATAATATATGTGTAACCTTTTGTATTAATTGAGGGGCCCTTGATATACTTTTCCCTACTTCTTTACCTACCTACCTGGCTGTATAACTTGATTAATATTCCTATAATAAACCATCTTATTTCAACTCTCCGGTTTCTTGATCCGCCTTTCTCGAAAGGTAAAATTAACCCAGGAAAGTTCCAGCCTTGTGAGAAATTAATTATAGTAATAATGAGACATAATTTCAACTCCAAGAGTACCCAGTTTCCTACCTGTGCTTGATTTCTCGGCAAGATTACACCAACCTGAGCTGTATAAAATGAGAATTATGTATGGAAATAATACAGCAGGCAGTAGTAGTTGTAGTAGCAGTTTAGCTGGTTGCCCAAAAATTCTTCACTCTTGTGGTGGAACTTGTTCCTCTCTACTCTTGCATGATGATGAAGGCTGTACCAGTTGTATTAACTGTGATGGCTAAGAGTTGTTTTTGACAAAATTCTCTACCTTTAGAAGCTTCTGAATCCCTTGAACTTTTTGCTTGGTGCGATTACCTACCAATAATGGTAATTGTATAGGTAATAATATTTCTAGCCAACCTAGTAGCCAGTTTCTTTACTCCAGGCTAATCTTAAGTTTACTCTCGTACCCGCCTCATCATCTATTATGTGTGTTAAACTATCAATTTTAATTTTAATAATTCATTCTTTCCTTTTCCTATCCAATCCATTACGATACAAATATAATGTACGAAGATTATTGGAGTCAAAAGTCGACCAGGAGTAGTAGAATTTTTATAACAAGATATAATTACTACTCAAGTCGGTAATTTTACTAATTATCTTGTGTACCTCCGAGTTATTATTTGTTAAGTAAACGAAGTTTGGCTTTTTACGAAAAGCAGCCTGTAAGGAATAAAAGGATACAGCCTTTTAGTATCATTAAAAGTAAAACCTGACGTTGGTTTTACTGATAGTTTCGCATCAATTTTACATTCCCGAGGTTAAAGGTATGATCTTTCAACTAAAATTAAACTATTGAATCAACCGTCATATAAATTGGTGTTTACAATAATTCCCAAATCGGTCATAAACTGTGTAAAGCACCCTTAAAAGCTGGTTTATTTACGCAAACATTTCCCTTGCTTTTATAAAGATTTCCGTAAGTGTTTTAGTTTCCTTGAGAGTTTTTTGTTTTGTCCACTTAGCAAGCAGAATCCGTGAGTAAATTCCCAGTCCCTCACTTACCTTTACCCCTCTCTAGTACTTTAACTTGTTTATTGGTAAGTTTATATAAATAATGTAATGGAAGGTTTATTTTACCCGTTGAATTAACAAAGGACCAAGAAGAAGAAGAGGTGAGAATTTAAGGCAACAGAATTTATTTAAGGGCATCTAGTACCCGGACTGACTGACGGTTACTTCAATTCAGTATTTTGGAGGTTTGAGAGACTTTGGACGTAAAATAAAAGGATGGACGGAAATGGGCATGTCTCGATCTTTTAACACTTAAGAGCACTTAAACCATCCTGTTAAAAGTTAAAGAATATATAAATGTAAAATCCTCCAACTCACTCACATGCACAACATAAAATAGTTAAACTGACCAAAGGAAGATCCTTGAAGACATAAAATAACATGAAGAAATGAAATGCTGGAGAGGGAAAGGATGATGATGAAGTAGAAACAAGGTAAAAAAAATAAATCATAAAAAGCATCCTTATCCTTTTGACTCACTCCTTGCTGAGAGGGTTATGGCCGGTTTGATCGTTTCTTTTATGCTCAAGTGCTAGTATTTTTTGTAAACTTATAATGGATTGGATTGAAATTAAAAACAAAGCTAAGGGTCCCCCTTCACTCTTTTAATCTTTGGAACCACCAAGGGTCTTCCCAAACATTTTTATTTGGAGAGGCAGATCCAAATACATTATAACTATACTCAACTCCTTGATTCTGAATTGAAAGGAAGTTACAGTTTACGGAACAACGCAGTTTCAATCTTGAACATTTAAGTTTCTATCTGTTTGTCTGTAGTAGACGGATAAATCTGTACCTGAGCTGCTTTTGAAGGGCTTAAAAATACATTGAGGTGGATTTCCCGATGTTTTAAATTATATAAAAACTACACAGCACAATCTTAACAAGTTGAATGTATTTTCTCATACTTTTAGAATTCTATAGTGTTTATAGGTTACGAAGGAACCAACTGTATTTAAAATGGTATATGTATCACTATTTTAAGATAGGGAAACTTTAAAGTGGATAGAAAGCTTAATTTTAAGAAGTTGATAGACTGAAGGGATCCCCTCCTTACCCCCAATTGAAAAAACTCCACGGGTGACTAAAATGGATTTATTAAAAAGTTTCAAATGCTCGGGGTAGGAGTTTGAGGAGATAGGTACTCCATCCTGGTTGAAAGTAGATAAAAATTCAAGTTTAAGAATGTAATAAACGTAAAGAAAGAACGTGGTTCGTGTGTTGTTGTGTTTATAAAACAAGAGAAATAGATAAGAGATGAAAAAGGAGCAAAGATAGGTTGTCGTGATAATTCAATATTACCTGAAAATATTAGTAATTAGTACAGGAACTACTTTAGTCCCATTTCCTTGAACTTTTGATCTATTCTGTTTCTGGCAGTCTTAGAACTTAGTATCAAAAATTATAAGCCGTAGCCTTACGCGTTCAAGGTTTTCATCCTTTTAGCTGGAGTCTTCAGAAAGGATCAGATGTAACAAACTTAATTTATAATTAAACTGAAAAGTATGCAGAGGGTTTCTTCAAGATTTTACTTCTTAGATTGTATAATTAAAGAATAACTTTATTGCAATTTCGCTGTACAAACTTGGTTCTCATTGGAAAAGCATAACCTGCTTTATTATTAAAAGGAAGATATATGAAGGTTTAGTTTGTTTATTATTTTTCATGCATCAACCCTTCTAAAACCCCGTAACCTACCTTTTTTAAACGATAAGAACGGTTAGAAATGTGAGTTAAGTTGACTGGAGCTAATTATATGAAGAGTTTAATAAACGGGTATTGGAAAGTTGGCAGAAGAGTGATTGCTTTAATCTTCCTTAGATTGGTTTTGAGCTTAACTTTCTAGCAGCATCCGTGGCAAGTGAAAATTTAATGATATTAATAAGCTAAGCTTACTCTTAAGAAGTTTGTCCCGTAATAACCGGTTAGCGAATTCTGCACAGAGGGCATCTTCTTCATTACTTGTCTTCTACTAACATTATTATTAATACAATGGAAAATAGCCATTTTAATTTAAGAATAGGGAATATTCCAACAGAAAATCCCTTACAAGCGGAAATTAATTGAATTACTCAAGCACAAAAGCATGCAAACTAAATTATTCCACAATTCTCTAAACTGTTTGTTATTGCCATTTTATTAAACAGGAAAGCATCCGGGAAACAGAATGGGATCCTCAAAATATGCTTATGTGAGAAACATAGATTCTACTCCTGCCTAGTTGTTGCTTTCCTCTAAAAAAAACGACGTAAAGTAAGATAAGTGAGTAGTAATTTTAATGGATGTATGTAAGTTGGTTTAATATGAGGCTGACGAAGCCTGTCTCCCAATACATAAGTGGAATAATGTTAGGGAATAGGGAAGGTAATAGGAAACCCCGTGAGGACTTGAGATGAGGAACAATGGCCACGAACATCAATTTATTAAGCTCCCTAACTTCTTGTCTGGAGAAGTTGCAGTTGTTGTAACTTAGCAAACCTTTACCGTGTTTCTACTTTTTTCCTAATTTCATTTACGCAGAGAGCAAATCAGTTTATCCCCAATCTCTTTCAAGGAGGCGGATTGGATTATATGGCTTTCATTTCCGTACACTTTTGGATGTACAACTGTTTTTCTGGAACTTTTCTAACCAATCGTTTAGTTGTTTCGTTACTAGTTGGTATACTGAACTTAATAATCAAAACTTGGATTTCAATTCCGTTTTTAGTGCTCCGAAGCTTTAGGAAACCATCTGAAACTTTTTGAACGGTCGTATATGCTGGAATTAAATGCATGTTGTGTCGTATGGAAAATTAAAAAACGAATAGTTGCTTTTCAGAGGTTTGGGTATTTCGTAGTAAACAAAGTTTTAGGAATCTTCTAGGATACACACTTTGACAAGGTAACTAATAGTATGACCCAAAGAATGTACCTGTTAAATAGATACAAGAAATATTTCTCC
>JAQFZX010000119.1:0-92093 GCA_034682405.1 Hydroisotoma schaefferi
GGGAAAAGGAAAAGGGGAGCGGGGTATGGGACAGTGGGAAAGTAAGGTGACTGGGGGAAACATGTAAGAGGAATGGCGAAACTACATAGACAAAGTATCACTTCTCCACTTTGTCTATGGCGAAACTAGGGAAGGGGGGTAAATTACAATACTTGGGGAGCTGGCTAGCTTCCCTTGACGTCTAGTTATACCATAAAATGTAATTTATGTTTATTTTATGTGTTTATTTTATGTGTTTCTTATGGCCACAATGGTTTTTTTTTAAATTTCCGCAGTGATTTTTCAGTAAACTTTAATTTTTTATCAGCTATTCTCATGTGTTGGTACAAATGCAACAGTTTGACACTATTTTCGCATATTTCTGTCCAGCGCAGCGGTTCAGGAGACAAACCCGGACAGACGGACATACAGACGCTCATCTTTAATAAAAGAGGATAGTAATTTTAGGTGTCATCCATCCTCCCTAACTCTCTGTCCACAATCAACTCGAGACTTATGCGTGCATCTTTTTAGTAGTCTTACTTTGCCAGGATCAGTAGCAGAATATAAGGAAATAGGAATAAGAACAAAACAGAAGACATCTGCAAATGTTTGGATTGATTGTATATAGCGGATGCAGGTGAAGAGGATGCGGAAAAACGGAACCAGTAGTTTTAATAATTGTTCCTATTTCTTTGAGCCAATTGATATTGCTTCAGTTTTGATATGACACGGAATCGACTGCAACTACCACATTACAACTAACTAGCTAAAACTACACAAACAAACAAAATCTAGTCATATGAATTTCAAGATGTACGGCATTGGGTACGTCGGCACGTCAACCTTAGAGACAACATATTCTGCGGTCGATGTATCCGACATCCTGTCAACTTATTTAAAGGGTTCAATTAAGCGTAAAAAATAACTCCAGTTGAATTATCTGTTTACCATAAACTAAATTTTTTATCTGCTACTAAATATTGTTAAAAAGATTATGAACGTTTTCTTCCGACTCAAAAATACTTTTGGTAGAATTCTTAGGCTGATTATTTTTTTGTAACGCTAACAAAATTCAGATGGGATTGAAGGACCATTTCTCGGTGCTTTGACTGCCTACTGAACAGAAACGGTTGAAAGGAAAAATGAGACATGTTAAGTTTTTTCTCATAATAGTGCACGAATATCGATTTTACTCATATTACCTTTTAACATCACAAATTCACAAGGCAAAACTAGCACAAATTTAATATTTTATGCAACGATGAAAACAGCCCGGTGAATATTGGTTGGAAGTCCTACAGCTACAGCCCCAAAAATCACCATTTGCAGTCATATAATGCTACGCTCTTATTAGAGGTAAACGATGGAAGTTAAAAAGCCAAATGCCTTAAAAACTTTCTCCTTTACTCATTTGAAAGATAAGATACGTCCTCTCGAGCGAAACATAAATTTGTTACCCATCAAATTATACAAGATTCCACATCTGAACCTTCCACTGGAAATATTTTTACTTGTATTTTATCAGAAACAAATTTCATGGATAAGCTTTGAATTGGAATGGTGGTGTATGTTTCTTGACTAGGCAAGACTGCGAGTTGTATGTAATAGTTTGTGAGATGTTTCTCAACACTCTTTGTACTCCGCAATCGTCTTCTAACTTCAAATGAAATTAATTAAATCTCACTGGTTATTTTATTATCCTTCCGCAGAGACGCGAGCTTTAAGACATTTTATCAAAGTAAAGTTAGGGTTTTTATAAACGATCAAATAGAATTGAGTACATTGTAATTCTCCCTTTACTAGCCAGGGAATTGTCCCTTAAAATCCTTCTCAAAAAATAAACTTGATCACATCTCAACATGGTGTTTAAGCGTCTGTTTCTTTAGCGTCTTCACCTCATGTTTTCCTACTATTCATCGCATCGCCTTGAAAAGAGTGAACAGACTGTCAGTGAAACAAGAACTGGCATCATTCATCTCTATTCCTTATTCACCCTCACCCTGACTCAAGTTCGACAGAGGAAAGTCCATGTGTGTAGCGATATAAAATAACTCAAAACTGGGTAACATATTTTGACAGACGCTTGTACATGAAGCATATCAAACCCCCGTGCTATTACATAGTTTTAACTAGACCATGTGGTACCGTTATAACGAACAGCACAATGTATCGCATCTTTCACAAGGAAATGTCAAGGGACAAACTTAAAACTAGCTTTTATTATGCTTATGCAGCATCAATCAACTTCATTCATAGCATAGATAGTAGAATTTAGGTTCCCCTTGATGTTCAGTTTTTAGTTTCTTAATCACTTATTTAAGACACATGCATCTAATTACCGTTCCAAATGGCACTGGTACTGCACCATCTGAAAACCTCCCTACGTCTTCATGCGTCGTTCCTTCATTCAATGAATAAATACATACGTACCTTCGGCTTAGGGCAGGTTTAAATTCTCTAAAGACAAGTAATGGTTACAGCGGACATTCGTATCCGATTATTTCATTTTTAGCCGATGCTTCAGATTACTGAAGACATTTTTAGATGCATATGATATGATGAATAAATCCAATGTGAACTTTTCAGTTCAATTTCCAACTATAAACTGTTGAATGAGCTCGAGAAAGGAATTTGTAAATCAGAATTTTTACTACCGAAGTTCAGGAGTTTTGGTATAAATGTTGTTGGCATTTGTCCGGTTATTTTTATTCGTGGCATAATTTGTCTAATAATCATTCACATTCGTCGGGTAACCGCCCGACACAACATTTGGGTATGCTTTGCTCTAGGAACGTTTGCAACGATAACTTTAGCTGGGGATTGGAATGACGTTGCTTAAATCTTAAAATCAAGAGATTATCCAGCAGACAGGATGTAAGTATTCCATCTGACTGGTTCGATTGATCAATACATTTCCGCTTCTGATTCGCATCAGCCGTTTAGATTTCTTCAGGTATGACTGTGACACATTGTTCAGCCACCAACATTTTGATCACGGAAGCACAAAGTGTGACGGTGACAGTGTCGTCAGTTTAAAAGCAGTGGATAATGTGAAGTAGAGCTGAGCATTAAACTGTAATGTTAACTAGAATTATTATTCCCTGGAAACGTTTACGAACGTGGCATCTTTTAATCATCGATGCAATGAACTGATGAGAGCAGCGTCGTCCACTGAACTCACTTTTAAGCCACTTTTAAGATAATTTTACTTGTGATCATAATTAAAGTGTGTTTAACCAGAGTAAATGAAAAATAAACAATTTTAGAAAAAATATTTATTAAACTACATCATGGTTGATAAATCTTTAAACAAATCATACATAAGCAGACGTTGTCCATTAATTATAGGTGGCAACCTATAATTAATTTTACTTAGGCATTCTTGGAGAAGACGTGTCTGCATTTCTTTAAAACTCACTTTTCTCCATATAAATTTTATTTTATTAACCTTAGTTTTCCAGTGATTTTTCTATTTTTTTTCTATCCATTTAATCATATTTTTCACACATTTTTTTAATCCATTTTATGACAGGTACTGATAGGAAGCTAAGCAAAAATTCGAATAATTACGAGGCATTATGATATAGAGATAGATACATTAAAAGGATTCACAACATTCTTAGTCAACTTTCATACTTCACTGCACATTTACTGGAATGCTGGATGAAGGCTTTCTGGCTACGGTATTAGTGAATTTCTGGAGAAAGGTTTCTAAAATCGGATGTCTGACAATCTAGCGAGCACGAAGGGACGCGTTTTTTTTGTTTGCATTGCATTTGTGGTTAATAGGAACTCACAAAAACAGGGATCGAGGATCCAAAAGGGTGTCGATCTGCAAACTAACTGAGATTTTTATGACCCATTTCATTTTCAGGGATGTTTTATTGCAGCGATGCTGCGTGGATGAGGTACATGCTACGATTTAAGGCAAGAATCCAATACCCGTTGCAAAGTTTCTGAGGTAAGTTCAGCCAAACCGATGGAGATCCATTCAGTTGGGCTACACTTTGTGTCCACATCCCAACAAGCATTATCAATCTATTGTCATGCATAGCAAAAAAAGCCCGTTCCGGGTGTGATTTTACGCCCACCTACCCGTTATCTTGTAACTTCTTACCCAAACTCTTTCAGTTAAAAAAATTAGAATTGTTGGCTTTTTTTACTAGTCAGGGATAGGATGCATTGATGCTATCTGTTTGCTACGATTAATCATGATCTCCTGTATTCTTCAAGCGAATCCTCCATGCCTCCATGTTAACGGGAAGTATTATTTTAACAGCCATTACAAACTACTTGACAGTATTATCGTCACATTTCTGGATAATTTCTAACAGCAATATTTATCCATTGATTTCAGCTTTATGCTACATACATGGGCTGTGCAATTGAAATTAGCTTGAAAAACATGGCACGATGAAATTATTTACTAATGCATGTCAACTAGACTAGTAATGCCGCTGATGATGTCCTGGTTGTGTTGTGGTAAGTAATTAGCATGAGTTCACTAAACATGACCGTGTGAATATTTCTGATCGTTTAGCAATTTACGAAGGATCTCAATCATTCATGGAATGGTTTGGAGATTACCTTTAAATATTTAATTTCTCAGCGATGTTTCTAAATCCACATACTAACATTTTGCAAAGAACAAGAATACGACTCGACTCATATTTTTGATAAAAACCCCACACAACCAACACTGCAAGTTTGGTAAACCTTTTTGACATGACGATATCATGATCAACTCGACAAATAGTTTAAAGCATCTTTTGTTCCTATTTCTGTCTGTTTAGCGCTGCCTACGTATGACAAGTCGAGTACTGCGAAATGAGGACGTCTATTATTAACGTATTTTTACTTTGATAAAATGTATTCTTGTGGTTAGTTACACAAAAAGTTCTGTATGCCATAATGTGTGTCAAACGGGAGCTAAGAAAATAGTATCAAACCTTAACTTGAGAATTTTGCTTCGAAAAAATTACAATTGAACTTACCGAAAGAGTACGTGATAATGAGACTTGAGAGTTAAGGTGTGTAATAAAACATCAAGAAGAGGCTAATTTTTCTTGAGGCTTCCTGTAAGACAGATTACATGAACGTATGGAGCAGATGGTGCTCGGTCGTTTTGGCGGAGTCAGTTTGGCGGAGGGGTCAGTCATTTTGACGGAGCGATTTTGACAGACACGAGAGGCATTTTGGCAAAGCTATAATTGTGACTATCCATACACGGACCAGGTACTCTTCAGCTAAAAAAGTATAGGGACATAGATAGTCGAATTTTGAAATACGTTTGGGAATTCAAGCCCAAGTTTTCCCGTAACAAACTGTGACTGTACAATTGGTTAGATAAGCTCGTTTACCTTACACCAGATCCAAAATAACTCGTAAGAATATGTATCTGAATCTGAATTACTGCTAATTGACTTTGACAATAAATACTAAATTTACTTTTGCCATAATGGAAGCTGGCTTTGCCAAAATCGATACTTTTTTGCTTCTATCCGTCAAAATTACTCCGTCAAAATCGATAGGGCCTCCGTCAAATTGGATTTGCTAAAACGACATAGAATCGAGCAGATTACATTGCGATTTACTGACATGACATGACAGTATGGTTCGGTTGCTATTGCGATCATTGAAACCATTACCTTACCTATTTCGACAACTTTAAAAATAAAATAAGTCAACTTAACAAAAAATTATCCAGATTTCATTTATGAAATGTTGTTTCTAATAAAACAAGTTTTTTTCTCGTTGACAGAAAAGCTTTAATCTGCTTACGTTAACCGGGACAAGAAGTGAAGCATAATCTCCTAAAGAATGCAGTGCAATGCAAAGATGAATTATAGCGATACATTTTTGGTTCATAAATTACTAGTCAATACTCTTTTATTTATTGTTTTGTTGAATAGAATGATCTGTCAGAGACAGTGATACATTTAACTCAGTTATTTCGAAAAATGTATGTCTACGATGCTCCTCTACTAGGCTTAAATCGTCCAGTTTGATGGACTACATTACAAGTTCTTTTCCAGTTTCTTCCTAAGTGACTCTGGCATTGCAGGAGGAGGAGGGCGAGGAAGCGCTGCAAATATGAGCGATAAATTAAGTCAACGAGTTATACAACACCGAATTCAATAGTTAAAGTAAAGTAGACTTCATAGTTTGAAATACCTAGAGCAACTTTCACAGCATCGTAAATGAACCACTGAGCAGCGGTCAAGGTACCAATCATGATGATCCTAGCAACCAATCCTTTCCATAATCCCATGAATCCCAATTCCTTGCAAATACCAACAGCACTTGCTCCCTTCGCCTGATTTAATTTGGAAACTACTGTGTCTGCTGGGTGAGAAACGATGGCACAGAAAACACCGGCAATGTAACCGGCAGTAAATGTCACGACCAGTTGTTCTCCTTTGGTACATTGATCTCGAGGTTTGGGAACCGCGTATCTGTACAAAAACGGAGACATTAGTTTTGTATGCTCCACTCATCTCAGCATTTTCAGATAGCTCGCCCAAGGACTTACTGATACAACAGCTCTACTGTTCTTTCAAAGCATGCGAACTTCATCATGGTGTAAGGAATCTGTCGCATCCACAATGGAACAAGAGATTTGTAGAAGCCATTCAGACCTTCTGCTTGGTATATCATGGGGACTCCTCCTCGAAGAGTACTCGCGAATCCAGGCATAGTTTGAATCCGGACCTATACAAAATATTTACATTATTTTAGCAACCATAATATTTGAACCAACTGAGCCACAAAAATGGATGTTATATCATTTTTTTTTGTCCCGAACAGAAACTGGGTTCACTCATAAATTGAAAAGTCAAAATACATTAACTTAACCAGAAGTTTAACATTAGTTTCCAAAGGGGATGCATAGTATTATTGCACACTTATGACTCATTCATCCTTCATTACGAGAAAGATGGATCTAAGGAGCGTGCTTGTCACATTGAAAGCTTATACCCTTACAACGATTTAATGCTTACTTTGACGGCTTCCATAGGACTAAGAGCGATATCAGCAAAGAACTCAGCTGATGCAGACGCAGCCAAGTACAAAGATGTTCTCCACAGATAGGTGTTTTCCTCTCCCAGAATTCCAGAATACATAATTTTGAAAAGTTCGTAAAATCCAAACTTGCAAAGACCCTGAAAAATGCAATTGGTTCATGTTAGCAATCAGATTTTAAGATGTAAAAAACTAAATGATTAATTCCCTTCTCAGAATACAAATAGGGGCCCATGAAAAATTAAATAAAGAATCAAACCTGCATGGAGTATCCAATGAATGTTGGAGCCCAACCCTTAGCAAGCCCCCTTGTTCCATCCTCCTTCAAAGTGACCTGTAAGTAAAATGATTATAATCAGTAATTAAACTTACTTCATTCATACCTAAACAATGTACACTACTAAATATTAATTTCAAAAGTTACCTACCTTGAATCCATTAATAATGTTCTTGTATTTGTCAGGATTAACTTGAAGCCGACATTTGACTAAATCCAAGGGAACTACGGCAGTGTGAGTGAAACCACAGGAAATAGCACCACCGAGTCCACATAGAGCGTAGTACTTCAATGAACCATATTCACAAGAATATTGCTCTAAACAGCACAAAATAAAAATAAAAACCTCTTAATCATCTCTCAATGCCAGAAATTTAACGCAGGGCCAAATAACATTTTAAATATTTCTTACAAACCCGAACCGGCTGCTGCTGCGAAAGCAATATTTCGAGTGGGAACTACAGTAGACCTGGTCAGTGCAGGCTGTTCGGCACCACTGCATTTAGCACTTTGAAATGGATTCACGAATGGATTCTGCTTCGCCAAATCCAACAGATTCTCAAACACCTTGACCATGGCTGCTGAAACATCAGAAATTAGGGAATTAATCCACTATCCCACACACCCTTCGCTTAACCGCCCCCAAGCTGATCCAGTGACCTGACCTGACCTTACCTGACCTGACCTAACCGAGACCGAATACCACGGCACTTACATCAAAGAAATCACACCAGCCAACCAAAAATAAGCTTCATAAAATGCAATCCTAATCATACAGTCTGTTAATCCCCTCTCAAAGTCAGTACATATATCCCTGCCCATTTGGGTGTGGTTCGGTAAGCTAATCATACCAAAACCGTATAAAATAATGGTACAACTTTCTACCAAAAATGTCAATCTCCTACCCTTAAATCTAACAATAACCTCTGAGCTCTGACCTTGACCTAAATACAGATCTTAACCGGCATTTCCCACAGAATAAAAAGAGACATATTTCTAAAACCAATTTCCTCTACCCAAACCTCAATTCCAACCTCTCAAAATGATTACCGAAACTGTTATCTAATTCCTAAAAAAAAAACCTCAACAAAAAATCAAATTTTGAGTAAAAAGTTTTCAAAAAAAACCTCTAAAAACGCAACCACACCCACAGCCGCTACGGACCGAACAAATTAGTGCCAAAATCTGTCTAAAACCCCCCCCCCCTCCCCCTTCTAAAATAAAGTTGACCCTTGACCTTTTTACCTGCAGATTTGAAGGAGAAAGAGCGAGAGTATTAAAACCGAACGTCCAAACAGCTCAAGATGGAGAATGGAAAAGAACTCTGAAAAAGTAGGCAGAATGAAGGCACGGGTTTCGCAGCCGAGCAGGACCCTCCATAATAAACCCATCTTATCTTACCACTTTACCTTATCTTCATACTTCATCTTATCTTACCAACTTTACCTTATCTTCATGCTTCATCTTATCTTCCAACTTTCGAAAGGTTATCGAAGTTTGATAAGCGTGGAAAGGGGTTATTTACGGTCCTTGGTTAACATTGAATTGGCCTGGGAGTTCCATACAATAGATGGCCGAACATGGCAATGGCTCCTGCCTCCTGCTATATGGAGGAATTGCACAAGATATTCTCAACACTTTTTTGCGCACCTTCCCATCTCTCCCTCCCTCCGACCCACCGAATTGTAGTAATTTCGTACTTTTTGTAAGGCTAAATTTTTATAATGTAGATTTATAGATTTATAATTTAATCCGCCTTCTTTTTGCGTATAATATTTATTTATACTAATAATTTCTACTTTATCTTTGTCCAAAGTCTAGTACAAGTTTTGAGAGATGTTTGGGTTTGGATCTGGTGAAGGTTTGCCAGAAATCGGAGGTTCGTTCGTTCGGTTGTTTTGGGTTTTTTTTTTTTTTTATATAATGTGTGACTTTTTCCCAATATTTTTAGATTTATTCAAGGTATTTTTATGCTATTTTGCAGAGAGTGATGCTGAGGACTCGCAGAAATTAAACCAGCGTATTAAAACACACTTGGTGTCATTTGCCGTTCTCGTGGCAGTACTTAGGGCTGGTGAGTTTTTGGTCTTTTTTTTATAAAATATCTCATTAAAAAAAAGGATTCAGTATTGTAATTGTTATTTCAGTGTTGAGAACTGAGAGGGTTAAATTAGTTCATTTTACGTAATTAAATTGGAAACTTGCTGTTCCAAAAATTATCCAGTTTTACCAACTGACAGTTTACCGGAAATATTATACCCAAAATTAGGTCAAATTAACGTTAATGTTCCCTTTTGTTTCAAGCATCGTCTATGGAAGTTATGCAAGTAAGAAGGTTCAAGTTTGCATCTAAAATAAGGAATACTTAGCTAAGCTTTTGTTAAATTAATTACTCGTGTAAAATTGTTTCGAATATTGCCGTATTTTTTATTTTAACTCGTGCACTTTCCTGTAGATTTTTTCTGAGAAAGAAGGATTTTTTAACTTCTCTTTTATGAGTGTAGGTAAGATGAGTAAGATACATCTCCTGTGCTGTGCCTGGTTTACAGTCTACAGTCCTGTCTGTAGTTTCCGTTATTTTTATTGAATGAATGAAAATAGATCATTAGAGAAATGGTTGTTTTTATTAAATAAATGAACGTACAAGGCGTGCCAATCTTAAGGTATGGTATGAAAGTAGCAGTATGAAAAGCCCATGCATAATTTTTTCTGTTTTTTTTTGCAGCAAAACTTGCTTTGGAGCATTCAGGACTTGCAGAAGCTTTGGTATGACAAAGGGTTCCGAAGAAGCTCCACATTTTTAAAATATTTTAATTACAGCAAATTACCTGAATAAAGTATGAGTTAGGAAGTAAGACACGACGACGACATTGCTCGCCATCCCATTAATAGAATTAATAAGGGATACTATTTATGGAATTCATATTGTAGTAGTTCAGAGTTTAGTTTTTTATTAGAACTTATTATGATGCTTGGCTTGGATAAGGTAAATAAAATTAAAATTGGTCAGAAAAACCATTTTCCATGTAAAGTACACAGTTCTTTATAATGATAATCGGATGCTAATATTTATTACAAAATGATGAATCAGATTTGTTCCATTAGTTTTATATTATACAATATAAGTATAATTCATGGTTATTTCTAAATTAGTTTAGTTCAATGAGTAGGTTTCCGCTTGAAACGTGGTTTTTGAATGAAACTAAAATCGCCGGTGGAGAATAGCAGAGGGACTTGGTGGAGTAAAGGAGACACTTTATATATAAAGTCTGGATTGTTAGCGACGACGATGACGAAAGAGACTGACGACGAGAGTTTTTTCAAGTTCTTATTGCTGGAGCTACAGTAATAACGTTTTGTAAAGCAGAAGGTCTCAATTCCACAAACAACTTAAGTGGCCAACTGCCGTAGGACAAGTCGGAGACATCGGTTGACTCGAAATACAGTTCGCGTTTAATAATATCTTAAACTGGTAAAATAAATACTTTCGAGGCTTGTAATGCACAATGATATTATATCTATTATATATACCTGGAGCTGTATATAAAGACTGTATTTTGGCTACAGTATTTACGAGAGGGTCGTGTCTATCTATTCTATGAGTTAATAACTAACTAAATGTATAGTTTATTACCGAATCGACTCCACCAAGTTATAGTTTTCTGGAGAACCCTCCACTTTCTTTTTGAATCAGCCACTTTCAAATAATGAAATTTGGAATCTCTCGGACGAAAGATTTAGTTACAAGTTAATAATAACATCTATTGCCTACAAATTTACAAGATAAACAACAATGGAAAACTAAATAACTGCTCTCTGGTTAAAACAACGGGGTTTAAGAAAAAATAATAGCTTTTTACACAAACATTACTCGGGAAGGGAGGACTGGCTGACTAAAGTGTGTAAATAGGTACAGGATTAATTACCAATGCATGCGATTTGTTTACGTCTTTAGACAGAGCGCAGCGGTAGCAAAAATGATTACAATTAATGCTCAGACCATGTTGGTTAATTGTTTACATAATATATATACGAACTCAGACTTCAACAATAATCCCATGATCATTATGTAGTAATAATTTTGCTTAAAGAATATTGCACAAGATCAGGAGACATTGTATATTTCTTGCATAAGTTTTTCTTGAACGCATCGCATAGCCCAACATGATCGATACCCTACAAACCATATATTTACAAAACCGCCCGAGTCATAATAATTTAGTTTAGTACAATAAATGTGCATAAAAAAGAGCCTACTCCTCTACCAGTAGGCTGGATTGACGATAAACTGGCTGATGGAGACTCTGGAATGTAGTTCTCCAAGATAGCAAAATAACGTCACATCCTTATACCTTCTTCCAATATATTCCAAGAATACTGAGGTTTGTCCATCTGCATCAGAGATCACAAGGCGCACACGAAGTATTCTGTTTGCTCAAGCGGTGAGTACAGAGTCACTGATATTTAAGTTAAAACTACCACCCTACACAACCACTCAAAAATCACAAATCCGCAACGGAAAAATCTGTCCCTTTTTATAAATTGTATTTTCTATTCTAACCTGCACTACTTAATTTAACGCATTTTGATTCATACAAAAGATAATTCAATATCTTTTCGTAATTATAACCTAGGAGAGTCTTTGGCCGTTAGTTAATAACTTTCTATACCATCACTCTGGATGTCACAACTGCTCAACATATTTGGACAACTGTTCTTGTGGCGTCAAAACTGAATCGTCTGGCATGATCTGCGATGAATGTAATATGTCCAGCTGCGGTGCAGCCGACCCGCCGGCTACTTGGTGCGGAGACGGTGAAGGAGTCGGAGGATGATGAGGTCTCGGAGACTGGGTGGGCATTGCTCGCGGAGAAGCACTAGGACCGGAAACTGGAGTGGGTGGACCCATAGGAGATGACACGGGTGCAGGTCGCCCACCAAATCTCTGCGACTGCATAGCAACATTTCCCATTTGATTCACATTTGGATTGCCAAGCTGAGTCATCGGTGACATTTGAGACTGAAGCTGCGACTGCAGGGTAGGCTGACCAGCAGAACCCATTTGATTAGGCATGGTTGGGTTCATTCCACCGGACATTTGAGTCATATTTGGGGTTTGACCTCCCATCTGGTTAGCACCCATTTGGTTTGTGGGAGTGTAGGCTAGGAACGGCTGGTTTGCCTGAGGCAGAGCACCATTATTTCCCAACGACTGCTGCGGCGGTCCTTGTTGTTGTCTCAAGAGCATTTGCTGCTGTCTCATCCAAGGTTGCTGCTGTTGAGGATTTATCATTTGAGAATGCAACTGTTGACTCTGCGGATGTGGCATTCCATGTTGATGGCTCATCCCAACATTCTGCGGACCTAAACCACCTTTGCATATCCCAAAACATATTACTAACCCTCATAAAAATCAATATAGAGTTAAATAAGATGGCACGGCCACATTTGTTTACCTTGATGTTGTATGAGATTATGCTGCTGCTGTTGAGGAGCCATCACTGACGACATCATTGGCTGACCAGTTTGATTTTGTTGTTGTTGTTGTTGTTGTTGTTGCTGCTGTTGTTGTTGCTGCTGCTGTTGTTGCTGCTGCTGTTGTCGATGTCGGATAAAGGCAGTCATCAATTGAGGATTAGACTTCAATATTTGCAAAACTTGCTGTTGCTGTTCTGGAGTACTTGGAGATCTTAAAGTTTGAAGTAATTGATGAAGAAGAGCTTGACCGCCTTGATTTATCTGTCCAGGCTGACTGCCACCGGGCCTTATCTGCTGATTTCTAATACCCATTCCATCTGTAATATCATTAATACATTACGTTAGCCAGATTCAAAACAAAATTTAAAGGTACGCATGTTCACATTCGAACCTGGTTGCTGCTGTGGTTGAGTTTGCTGAGTTGGTTGCTGAGGAGGATTGGGTTGTTGCTGTTGAGGCATCATCATACCAGGCATTGAGTTATTCATCCCAGGTCGGGTTTGTGGCATACCCGCATATCTTATCTGCTCCATTCCTGGTAACACCGGATGTCTTACTTGCCCAGGACCGGTAGGTACACTGGGAGGCCTTGGCGTTGGGCTCATTTGAGGTGGTTGTCCCCGGAACTGCCCAACTTGAGAAACAGCTGGATTTCCAGGCGATGGCATCATATGTTGAATCGACGTTGGCTGATGATTGGGCTGAGGCTGTGGACCAACAGGCATACCTCCAGGAGCAATCGCTTGATGAGCGTGAGCATGCTGTCTTGCAACCTCCTCTTGCACTTGTCGTGCAGCCTACACAGAATTATCTCGATTATTAAACTCCAGCGTTTCCTTTTTCACTAGCATCGATTAAAAAACTCAAGGATTCGCTCAAAAAAACTACGAATGAAATTTCAAAAATGCGTAAATCTACTAATTTTCTATCTTCTGGCGCTTTTCCTGAACGCTTTGAGGTTATTTAAGCTACTATAAGAAAACAATTAGCTATCCTACTACTATTTTCTAGTGAAGGGTGCAGCTCAACTTCACATGCAATGCAACTGATATTGGATCTGGATCTGGATGCACAATAACCTTTCCTATTTACCTTTATTAATGCTAGTATACACCAACTGATTCACTCTCAGTTTGGCAAGTTGGTTTTGGCAGGATTTGAAAATATGCAGATTGAGCTGATAAGCTTATCATTTTTTACGATCTTGCCACGTGGGGTTTTCCAAATCTTGCCACCGTGAGTATCGTGGTTTGAATTTATACGTTCGAAAATTTGCCAATTTGTTACTTGCCAAATTTAGGTAATATCACACCAACTGGAACTCCATAGTATGAAAATTGACGGTATCAAAAAGCTAGGAATAAATTGTGCTAAGAAAAACCAAACTGATAATTGTCTAATCCATACCTGTAAAGCAGCAAGGGGAGCTCCTGTTCCAGGTTTTCCACCCATTCCAGAAACTTGCCCAGGTGTAATCGGACCTCCGGCGGGCTGTATCGTTAAAATGATTAATTTAGCAACTTGGTACTAAAGCTTGTACTTTAAAACATTTAAACACAACTACTGATCTCGTAAGAGCGAGTTTAAGAGGTCAAAAAATAAATCAGTACCTGAGCAGTGACAGGACTTGACCTAGCAGGAGTACTAACAGCACTGGGAGTAGGGGTGGCAGGAGTCGGACCAGACCCTCCCATCATCTGCATCATTTGCATTCGTCGGCGAAGAAGTTGATTTTGTTGAACCCGTTGGTGAGCCTGCTGCTGCCGTAACTTGTGTTTGATGTTAGCACAAAATGGAACTAGACATTTTGTTTCTACACAATGTTTAGCATGGTAGCAGCAAAGGGCAATCAACTGCTTACAAATCGGACAGCCTCCATTGGTCTTTCGCTTGCATACCTAAATAATTTATTGAGTTAAGAACTGCTAACTATACTAATACTAGCCGTGAAATACGGAAACTGTTCACCAACAGAAACCTTATGTTTACCTTAGCATGAGCTACAACTCGTTTCATCTTATGACAAGATGGAAGCCGGCAATTGGCGTCTCGACACTGGCAAGCATGAACCAAACTTTGAATGCACCGTTGAATAGATAACTTCCTAGCTTCTTGAGGATTCGACTGCTTTTGATCTCCTGGAGACGCACTTGAACCATCATCCAAGTCGAAACCCAATTTGTGCATTTTATGCACATGGCCAGTCTTTTGGAAGCAGTTGATACAAAGGTCGAAGTCATCACAGACCGTACAATGATACCTAAGACATCGAATCAACAATTAACTTTCAATAGTGCCATGAGACATTGAAGTAACATTTCAAACATCGCCATGTCCGGTTGATTATCCTCTGCACTCATTTATCTTACCTTGTTTCAACATGATTTTTGCAGTTATTACAAGTGTACACAAATCGATCTTGGCCTTGATTATGAAGCTCGTATAACATCGACATTGTAGAATACTTTGCTCTTCTGAGAGAGGAAAATTCGTAATGTTTGTCTCTTGCAAGAGTAAGAAAAGCGTCCCTTCCATCCATGAGATCACATTGAATAAACGGGTCCGGATCTTGGATCGGCTGTACACAATTTTATATGAATTTTAACACTTCTTGTAAAAAACTATCCTGTGCTCAAGATTAGCTGAACGAAAAAGTTTATCTTACCCCTAGAGAAGCTGCAGACTGCGCTGAATGAAGTCTGATAACAAAGAACACTTCCTTGTGCTTTTCCATTGTCGCGAATATCTTTGTCGATAAGTCGTTACCCGTTTGCGGTGCATTGGACTTCTTGTTATTTTTCCTCTGATTGGCCTTCGATTTATTGGATTTTTTGGCTTTCTTTTGGCCTTTCTTTTTACCATCAGCCGCAACCTCCACTTCCTCCTAATTCAAGAACCATAAACGATTAAGTTACCTAGCTCCAACCTTCCATATCGGCAATAAAAATAATCCAGAGTGGATAAAAAAAAAGTTGTGTGTAGCCATTACGTATTCACTTACGCTTGTGGCCGCAGCGGCTGCTGCTGCAGCCTCCGCTGCTTCAGCCTGTCGCCTCTTTTCTTCTTCTTCTTGGTCCAATTCCTTAATAGATTCTTCCAGAACATTGGGCCAGAAGTCTCCTTCGAAGTAAGGTAACTCTGCTGCTGACGATAAGTTATCTTCCATTGCTTGCTTGAGTATATCCTAAAAAAATATTTGCGATAGAAGCCTCTGTAATTTAAAATGACTAAGGAATTGAACTTCCTAACAGGGTTAACTGGCTAACCTTGTAGTCTAAAACTATCCGTTCAATTATGCCTTTGTCCAGCATTTTTTTGTACCATTCCTGAAGCCTTTTAGGTTTAGGAATCTTCTGCTCCGGGGGATGACAATGAAATATGTAATCATCTCCTTCAGACGGTGGACAAGCCCAGATATGGGCCATAGTAAAACCCAGTTGCTTAACATACTCCAGGTATCCCAATAAAATCTCATGATAAACAGCAGTCCTAAATTGACGAGGGCGAAAGAAGTGTACCGAATCTAAATAAGCGATGTAAACTCTGCGGGTGTTCGGTGTAGGACACTCAGACCCATACTCTTGAACGTGCATGCCAAAAAAGCAGACATCAGTTCCATCAATCTCCTCAAAGGCAAACAAGGCTTTTGCCCTAAACATGAAACAGTAATTGATGAGACACAGAAACTTTAAATTCCAGCCAAGTATATTATTGCGAGTAAGAACTTGTATTTAACGATTGATCACTTACTTATACGGAAAAGTTTCATGTAGCTCTCCACTCTCGACAAATCTACTTTTCATACCGGGCTTTACTTCTACAATTTTTTCTGAAGAGGATACAACTCTTATGAAAACCTCTCCTGCTCCAGCTTCTTTTTTCTTTAAGAAATTATTAACCCTCGTTTCAATATAAGTTCCAAGTTTCGTAGTGGAAAGTCGCTTGGCTGTGAATTTATTATCCTTTCGTTTTGTATTCTTCGCTTTATGACAATTATCACAAGTGAACCTGTAAATAATAAAGCATAAAAATGCACTTCTTCATTTGTTAAGACGACTGCAAAAAGTAAGTACAAGTCATACCCCTGGGGCCAAATACAGTCCAAGTGAAGAACACAAATTTGATGCAGTTTCCGACCACAATCACTACACTCTACGAAAGGTTCTAGCTCTAAATGATCATTCTTCATCTCAATGAATTGCTCTTTCTTAATAGTTCTGAAAAAATTGTAGTATAATTTATCATTTACAGTATAACAAAAAACAATACAAATCAATTCACAATTTCTTACGCCTGAGGAGCAGTCGGATCATCCCCCAAATTAACCGTGTCGCCAGGAATTTCACTAAAACACTTCTGACAGTACGTGTACCTAGACGGATTACAAAAACGTTTAGTAATAATAACCCAATATCCTCTAAATTGTATAACAATCTTATGCCTGCAAAGCTGCAGTTCTCACCTATTCTGATACGAGTAGTACTTAGCGTCTCGTGGAATGGTACAAAGTTGCTTTCCGTAACAACACAATGTTTGAGGATTGAAAGTATACTTATGCCCGCAACAATAACCCAAACTTTGCATCACCGGGTCGATTTCCGCTTCAAAGACCTCTGCTAGCTGTAAAGACAGGAAACAAGGTTAGTGAAAAACTGATGCCTCCAGCGTGGCACGACTTAATCAATCATTTGTGCGTAGACCATTACTTAGAGACCCTTAAAAACAACGAGGACGTAAACTTACTTTAGAACAGTACCGGTATACTCTAGACGTTTTCCTGTTGTATAACCAGGCGTTGTCGAACATTAACCAAACATCGTCAACATATTCCCATGGATCATTATAGGAACCACCTTCTAGTTTTCGCCGAATCGTTTGAAGGTCCATAGGTTTCTTGATTATGTCAAAATAGTCAGGTATTCCCAATGCCTAGATTTATTCACACCGCCATTTAGATGATAGCTCAGGAATTAATTTAACAAATATCATTAAATTAAGGTAAAGACGCACGCTTACCTGAGGATCAACCGGTTGCTTGAATGGCAATGATTCTGGATCCTGCCGATTCAACTTTTCCAAAGTGGGCAACAGTGCTGTCTTCAATTCTTCTTGCTTGAACACTGCAAATTTAGAATACATACCTGAATAAATGAGCTGTATTGGCAACTAAATAAAACTGCCGTCTACATATATTCCAGATAATTTTTTATACACCTTTCCCGGAAAACCCAACAACAACTTAACTGCTACAACTAGGAAGTAGAGAATTGACGTGGATTAAATTAAACTAGACAAAACTTACGGCACTTTTTGGGCTTGTCAGAGGAAGATATTAGCGTAGGTGCGGGCGATGGTAAGGAAGGTTTGGTTGACACTGGAGTCGAAGGGGGTTCAGCCTTAGTTATAGTGGTTTCCAGTGATTCAGAAGTGCTCGTAGTTGAAACAGGACTTGACGCCTCCTCCTTGATTTCTTCTGCAATTAAACGATGTTATAAGTTATTATTAAGTAAACCTTGCCTTTAGTAGTGCATAAAACTTCCCTGCAGACAGTAGGAGTTACATTCCTGACGCGTTAATAACCAACCCTTTTCTTTCGATACGATAGTGAAATGTCAAGTTCAAACGGCCTCTCAACTCAACCAAGGAACACACAGATACAGAAACTTCCGACAAAAATACCTCTAATCTTTAAGTTCAGTTTTAAACGTTACCATTTAAAATTCGGAATGCTCTTCAAGGAAAGAACCTTTTTAAAAACAAACTGTCCACATAAAATAATGACATTTTGAAACTTTTAAAAATAAATTGAACAGACTGAGGAATTTGGCAACTTGAGAAAAAGGAGGGGTGACGCTAAGTGTCGCCACGCTGTCTGGCTGAATATACCTTACTGGAAAGGGTGAGAGAGGAGAAAGGGGATTTGTAGGTAGGACGACGATAAGTATGAGGTTGTTTTGAAACATTGAACGTACTTTTAACAGCAATTGGATGATCCATTGACATGGAGGAATCATCATTTTCCATTTTGATGTCGGAAGCGGATAACTCTCCATTCGTGGGTTCATGTTTCATATCGCAATTTTCTTTAGCACTACAAGAAGAGGGTGGTAAACTGTGAACTTCCTGCTTGATGTCATTTTCGAGCTGAATGGTAATATCTGTGACTGAGTTGGGTGCTTGTGACTGAGACAATAAACCGTCGAATTCCCCGTTGAATGTAGAACGATTGCTATTGATTTGTTGGGGTTGGGATTGTTGAGGTGTTGGGGGCTGATTAGGTGACTGTTTGGGTAGATCAAAGGGTTGAGAAGGTTGAGAGTTTTGCACCTGTTGATTCATTCCCTGGGGTTGTCCTTGCTGATTTCCATGGGAGTACATGTTGGAAAAAGGAGTAGAGTTCCCACCAGCATTACTAATTACATTGTGATTAGGTGATGGTTGTTGGGGCTGAGCTAAGGAATTATTTACGGAGTTAGGGATTTGAATTGGAGATGGTAGGGATATCGTAGGTCCGCCCAAGGGTAACCGGTTACCGATCGTACTGTTTGGAGCTCTAACTGTCCCAGATTGTTGAGGTGTTTGAACTGTAGTAAGTAGTGGTTGCTTTGTAATTTGTTGATTACCACCAGACCCTCGTATTAAATTCGGTTGTTGTGGTTGTTGCTGAGCTGCTTGTTGTTCTTTTCGCTTTTGACGTTTTTCTTCTAGTTCTTTTTGAATTTTATATATTTTTTCGGCTAACAAATGATAATATTCCGACCTAGAATTGGCCATTTCATACATATCTCCTTCTACTTTCTTCGCATACGCAACTAAATTGCACATCCGTCTGTCTAGCATCGCAGCGGGGTCTGGAGATGGGAAGATAGCCTGCACTCTGAAAAATAAATACAAAACACAAATTAAATTTTGCACAGCCTACTAACCACTACAATCCGTCAGTCTGAACCTTCCCTTTACAGAATTACACTAAACCCTTCGTCTCTCAACTTACAGTTTGTGAACGAGATGATTTCTGAGATCAGGGTTGATGGATTGATGCCATTCCTTAGTCCCCTGGACAGGAGCAGCAGTGATTCCAGATGTACTTGTCGCGGGATGAACTCCACTCCCATCAAGCCCTAAGACAGCGTTTGGATTCCCACCCGGTGGAAACAATGGCGAATTAGCACTCCCATCTCCAACGCTGGGCGGCTGCGGAGAAGCAGAAGGAAGGCGAGGTGAAGGCGCGGACGGTGGCACCGACGCTGGTGATTGAAGTTGAGGTGCTGCGGGTCGAACCGGCGGTCTGAGGCTTGGAGAACCTCCACCTGCAGGTCCCATTTGGGGACATGGTATACCTTAACAAAAAAAAACAACAAACATAAGTCAAATTTCCAATTTCACATCATTTTTAAACACCTATGAACAAACACAATCTTTTAAATGCCAGAATATCCCTATTTTCACAGATCACGTCATACCCGACCTTACCAAACAACTAGACCCTTTATTACACAACGCTTCACCTTTATCAAGCCCACAAAATCATGCATACACAAAAATTAAAAGCAAATTTTAGCAAATCAAAACTTCTCCACTTTACGGTAACGAATGAACAGGAACAGTTCGTTATTTTCTATCCACTCAATCAAAATCTGGTGTTCGGCCATCACAGAATTAATAAAAATAACTCAAGATAAGCACATTCAGCCACAAATGATAAGCCACTTTCACCACAAAATAAAAGTCTGTCGTAATTTAAGCAAAGAAAGTAAACAAAGAAGAAGTAAACAAAGAAGAAGTAAACAAAGAAGAAGTAAACAAAGAAGAAGTACACAAAGAAGAAGTCATGGAAGCTTCTTTGTTTTTTTTTATGACAACTCTTCACTTTTTTTGTGGGATTTTAAAAAATCAAGCGCTAACTTCGTAGCCATAGTCCCTTTGTAAATCTTGGCTCTTCTTTGAAGCGTGCGTGCGGGCCGCGTGCCGCGTGGCCCTTCAACTTCCTCCCTCCCCCCGTACCTTATCAATAATATTGCTTATCTTGCCACAAAAGTGTATATAAACTACCCCTTCCCTTATCATTGGAACCAATTAATCTTCCTACGTTCATACTTTCTCGATAAGAACACGAAGCAAAGCCCTGTCGGCACACACACACTAGTACTAGTGCCTTGACCGTGACCGTTCGCCAGTGTCTACTCTTATAAATTGATTATTAATAAAGTAGAGCTTGTAAGTACCGTAAAACCTTGACAATAGGCTGCCCTCGTTAAATAAGCCGGACCCCATCCTTGACATGTTATACAGGGGTATCTCTCCCATGGTAAACATGCTTCAAAAAATCTTTTTTTGATAAGCCAGGTCCAATTGGCGAGGGTTTAGTAGGGTAGTACTTTTTACTTGGAATCAGTTATCGAGGGGTTAAAAAACTAGTTATGTTTTGAGAGAGTTTCTTTCTGTCTTTACTGTAAAAAACACGACGGCCTCAATTAGGGAGTTTTTACAAGACGAAGTCCTGCAGATTTTAACGAAGAACCCCTGACCTCCCTTTGGGCCTCTTTGGTCAGCTAACTACGAGATTTTTTAATAAAAACGGGTAAGTAATGCATGTTCTGAATTGTAAAAATGTCTTGGTTAACTCTGTTAAATGTACCTATAACTTTGGAGGTCATGACAATTAATGCCATCCCATGATTCCTTTTTAAAAGCTTGTATTATTACAAAATACGAGGGTAAGTATTGTTACTATGGTTGGTATTCATCTACTTTAGCTTGGTAGTGGAAAGAAAGGGTCTGAAGGACTCTGACCTGAGCTGTTGTCTTTACTGAACTCAGTTAAGGTTAAGAAATGGGAAAGTTTCAGAAATAATGGTAACTTTCTGTTGATTAACGTACAACAAGCACTACAGTGTATTTTGAAGAGGTTTCTTTGTTAAATTAATGGAGCGTTAGTGAGGCTTTAGTCAACATTAAAAACATCAGCAGGCTATGCATGCAACTAGATAGCATACATTTCAAAATTCAAATCGGATAACAAATAGGCACGCGTGCATGCAGTCCATTCTCGTTCGTTGTTTGTGTAGTCCACGCTTTGTCTTTTGTCATTTACAAATTTGTTATTTTTTTAATAATAGGCATGCGTCTGTTTTAAGTAATTTGATACAAACACTCCACCTAGAAGAACCATTGTTATAATCTGTCGAAATGGTCGTTTCATCTTCATCTTCTATCTTCATCCTTGACCGTTCCGTTGGGAAGAGTTGCTTGGACGGGAGGGTCGATATCGATAAGTATCCAATGAAGAAGAATAACGATCACGATAATTTAATAATTAAAAATCTACGGAAGACTTGTTAGTTCACTACAATTGTAAAAAGTAGGAGAAAATGCCCATTACTGCAGAGAAAGAACAGAAAGATGCATACGAAAAACACCATAGACATTAAATAAGCCCTTAAAGAAGATGAACGATAGGCTCAGGATAGTTTTAGAAGTTGCCCATGTATTAACTATTTTCATTCAAGCATGATTGACTGATTGATTCTAACCACACGCTAACAAATACTTTTTAGCTCTACTTATAAATGTACAAGCTTTATACATTGCAAATCGCTACATGTTGTAAAATTGGTTCAACTGAAGTTTAAAAATATATTCATGTACTCTGACATAACATTAAGATATGTTGTTTTGTTCTTGGAAATTGGAACCACAACAATCAGTTTAAAGGTAGCTCGACAAGTTAGTTTGTCTTTTGGGGATGGATTTCAGGGAACTCGTAATTATTATTGTTTAACAGTCACCAGCCCCTGTATCCCTATTTAATTTAAGTTACATTAGTAATTACTTGGTCTGCATGAAAGCAACATCTGCTATAAACTTTTGTGTTCCCGTTTCTGTCAATCGTGCATAGGATAGATGAGGATTGGAAATACAACCACCGCTACATTAGTGCATCATGCATCCTTAAGCAGTTCTAGTTCACAGTGAAATTAAGTTAGACAAGTGTTTATTAGAAGGAGGATTTAACTTAGAGAGGTCAGAGGTATTTGACTTCAGTTTTCAGTTCATTTAACCCAAAGCAGTTTAAAATACAGGAAATCGGGTAATGAACTAAACGTTTTCGGGGCTTGATCTTGATCTCAGCGTGATATTTCTTACTCAATACTTTCAGCTCTAGTCATACATGCAAGAAAGCTGTTTCTTTCAGTAAGTCTACCTTCACATATATCATCACTCATCGTACTAAATCTGTCAAGGTAATAAGAGTACTATTACTATTCCAGCTTATCCCGATAAATAGATCGAAATACATAGCGAATATCGAAGGCCTATCTAACTTATCTCTCTCTTAATATTAAATCTTGGATACTTAAACAACTAGCACAATACTACGTAACAGGCAACACACAAACTAACATGGTAATTCATACAAACTAGTACTAATAATGACTGACAAAAATTAAACAAACAATGCAAGAAACTAATACAAAGCTTTCTTTAGAGAAATGAACTAAATTACACGAGCACTGCATTCATACAATTTACATTATGGCCGTAGAGACCCGTTGTTTCAGAGAGCTTTGAAAACACTTCATGCAGACCCCCCGATGAAACATTGAAGCATAATAAATAATTAAAATATTGGTCATGTTAACGCAAGGAGTATATACTAACTACCAAGGCAGTTTGAGTCAGAAACAGCGATGCACAGATGAGCTTTGAGCTTCATAACGCTGAATATATATATAGTTCAATAAAACTGCAATTACCCAAAGCGTCATAGGCCCTCCGAACTAGTACAGGGTCGCTTGTTGATGGCAGGGTAGGAGCAGAAGTTGTAGTAGGGTTCGGAGGTGGTTGTTGAGGCCCCCCTACTTGTGGGGCTGCGTTTGGCTGATTAGCGTTGACTCGGTTCCGATCTGCCTGTTTGAGCGGGAGACAGACTGGACAGTCCGATCTTATACAGTGCTTCCAGTGCGATATGATCTGACGAGATGACGAACAATGCGTTACAGTACAAGTCCTACCAGCTTGGCAGTGTGTCATGTGTGTTAGTACATTTTTCATTGTCCGACAATGGGGAAGGGCACACTGTAAAATAAAAAAAACAGACCAAATGTGTCATCGATTTTTAGCGTTGGGAATTTGTCGGAAGGACGAAATACTTTGATATCTCTGGTTATCAAAATTAGCAAGTTGGTGACCATGAATAATACTTAGGTCAACTTACATCTCTTGGTCTCGATTCACCATTAGCCGCTAGGCTTTCGCGTCTTTGACACTTATGTGCATGGAGAAGTAGAACGAGCTGTTGTTGGATTAGCTTCCGTTTCTCGGGGTCAGCATTAGCAGCAGGGGTAGGAGCAGATTGCTGGGCTTGCTGAGGTTGACTAAGTTGTCCTGGAGGAACACCCACTACAGATTGCTGTGGTACAACTTGATTTTGATTTGACACTCCACTTTGAATCATGGGGCCACCATTATTCACAGGATTAGTCATGTTTACTGTACTAATAGCAGCAGTAGTGTTAACTATTGTATTGGCCGCTAGGGAAGAAACTACCGATGGAGCAACTATACCAGTTAACTGAGATTGTTGTGACTGTTGACCAGGCTGTAGGGCAGAAGATACGACAACGTTAGGAGGTGCATTTGGAGTAATAAACTCATCCGATGGGTATCTTGGAGGGGGCTGCATATTAGCTTGATTCATTCCAGGTTGCAGCATTCGTTGTATTGATGTTGGCCCTTGAGTTCCACCCCCAAAATTGTACGAATTCATACCACCGATATTTGGACTCTAAAAAGTCGAGCATGATTATATTACTTTACAACATTTATGGTAAAATATTCTTCCAAAATTTACTAACCCTCATCTGAACCCGAGAAGTTTAGTTTTTACAAGAATACGATAGATAATTTGATTCACTCACTTGATGTCTTTGTGGACCCATGTTCTGCGGAAGGTTACCAGCTTGCTGATTTCTAATACCCCTTGCCATCATAGGTCCGTTTGGAACCATTTTGCCCATAATCATATTATTATTCATGACTGGCTGTTTATTGAGTAAAACATTTTTAGCGCCTCCAGTAGGCATCATCATTCCCTACAAAACGTTTTAAAATGTAGAATTAAGGTTTCAATTAATATTCTACGCTGGCACTGGGTGTGCCAAAACAGGATCTGCTTACCTGAATGATCTGATGTGGATGAGACTGTGCTTCTCCATTTTGCATAGGGAATTTGGGCTGTGGAGGATTTTGAATAGACTGAGATTGTCCTATTAAGATGTTCTGTTGGGGGGCCTGCGATAGAGGAGGCTGATTAGGGGGAGGAGTAGGATCTAAACTCGACCATGAACTGGAGGGCAGCAACTCCAATTCATCCGGAAGGTGCTTTTCCAAATCAAAAGCATCAGTTCCGTACAGTTCTGAAAAATTTCATCAAATCCTTTAAATCCATCCTCAAACTTCAACTTTTATCTTCTTAATTTTACAAAATGACTTAGACCGTGTTCTAGTTCTTGTTTATAAACTAAAATAAAGAATAACTTTATAAAAAAAGTATATTAATAAACGTAGTTTTCGTTTAAATTAGAGAAGAAAGGTCCACATCTATCCATCCATTTACTACAACTAAATCACAAATACTGTCCATCACACTTATCGAAAGTTGTAAACAAAAACATTTTTTTTTTTACACAATTCAACTGAATTGAAAACTCTAAAACAATCACAAAGTTCCACCGTCTTGAAAAGTGCAATTATTCTTTGAACCTGTTATAATAACTTGTAAAAAAAAGAAGAAAAACATCCAAATAATATAAATTCCTATAACTTTCAGAATTAACTGGGAATTGGAAGGGAACAAATTCCGTGCACGCGATGACTAATTCTGACAACCCGGACACTTTATTGATGATTTAACTTAATAATGGGTAAATAACCACCATTATTCCAAATTATTATAATTACATATATATTTATAAATATATTTTAATCCCGTTTATAATTCTTAGCTTACCTGAACCAGGGTTATCATTGGGGTTCAGCCTGGGCCGCTTATTCGGCGGCCCCTCAATTTGATCGGCCATTCTCACTTAAAACTCATGACTTAACTCACACCGCGCACGCACACCCTTGGAAAAGGCCGTGTAAAGATGTAATATATATTAATATTAATAATAATTACCAACCCAATATTAATTAATCTTATATAATTACGAAGGTTGAGTTGGTATTAGTTAAAGTCAGTGGTGGTTTTGTTTGATGTTGATGTCTAGCTGCTACATTGAATACTGCCTTGACTCTAGCCCAGAGCCTGATGATGTTTTTAGAATTAAGTGCAGAGTACTAGGAGGGTGCTATAGGGTTTTTTTAAATCCTTATCCCGACCACTATGACCATCCAGTTGGGAATTTTACTGTCGATCGGAAGGGAAATACAGCGCTTTCCCAACTCACGAAAAAAACTCCATGTCACGGCCCAGAAATTTTCAAAAATCCAGTAAAAAAGTTGCAAAAATCTCAGAAGGATTAGAGTTAGTTCTTTGGGCCAAAAAACCAAAATGGCGTATGTGAAGACTCTTTTCTAAGTTGTGTTGAGAACCGTCGCAAGATTGGCCGTGGGATGAGAGCCCTCCCTTCCTTGCCAGCGATCCTGGGACTGGCCCGGTCGGCCCATGTGAGACTGCAACAACCACACCTCCATATCTTCATCATCCCAATCAACGGCGGCGGCCGGCCGGGCCCTTCTCCTCTCTCCTACTTGGCCGCCATCCCCCCGGCCTCTTGGCCGCTACCTTGCGGAAATATACCGCACTCCTTACTCTATCACTGGGCGCTAGTCTGCAATGCTAAACCAATGTACTGGTCCTCTTCTACTCTTGAAGGAAGAATCTCACTCAGCTCAAACGTTTATTTGGCTTATCGGGGTGAGGAGAGCTTATCGGGAGTTGGGTGATGGATTTTATAGGAGTTTTTTAAGTTATTTACTCATATTTTAATATATTTAAGGTCATATTTTAGTTTTTTTAAGCAAGTCGGAAACTGTGGTTAATTACTGTTGTTATTTTAGTTAAAAGTAAATGTGCGAATTGTTTGTTTTGTAGTGTAGTTGTGTTGTAGTTGTTGTTTGATATAGGGAAGATTGGATGGATGGTGGATTTTATTATATTTAGATGGGTTAATTAAGACGTGATTTTGGAATATTTATGCGTATTGTTGTAGAAAAATTTATTAAATTATTTATTTGTAAATTTTTAGGAGGTTGCTTGGCTTTTTATCTGGGTAGATTTTATTTTTATTGATGAATTTATGTAGGCAAGCAGGCTGCAATAAACTGTTTGTTCACATCGTGCTAAAATTACTTGTACTTTTAGCCAAGTCCTCCTTTAAGAATGAGCCTCTTGAAAAATGTTTTCTGCAATTATGCACTACTACAGGAGTAGGAGTTTGTTATTTCTACAGTACTTCCCACAAACATGGGATTTTGTTCTTTTTTAATTTATCCTGGTAGGGGAGATTAATATTCTTGTTTTTATTTTGATACAAAATTTAAGGTTGAGGTTAGAAACCTAAGGTTTTTAACTATGAGCTTACATAGACCGTTGGATCAAATGTATAAATAGGTCATTCATGGCTAGGACAACCTACCCACCCATGCACGGTATTAGTCCTAGTCGGACTTTTCATATCATAAGTTAGGAAAAAGAGGTAGGATCTAAATTTTGATCTGTGAATCGCACATCTGGAGACAGCTACCCCCCCCCCCCCTCTGACCCTCACTATACCATATCTGTAGAGTACAGTGATTGGAAATGGATCTCTAAATTAAAATTGTCACTCTTCCAAAGACATCCGATGCCATGTATAGCTTTTTTAAAGGGTCCCTTTAGAGTAAATCCTGCTTGAACTTAAATTATGGACAGTAAATGTGACCTTAAATGAGTACATGCAGAGTTGGTTGAGGTTGGTGTCCCAACACCAAGAATGAATTTAAATTAGGAGGATTTTAAAGTATATCCCATTGATTGTCAGTTTTTGGTATTGGTTATAATAATATCGACATGCCTAAAATTACAACGTCTTTTCCTCAACCATAAAAAATAAATATTTTATTCTACTACCAGCCATGAATAAAACAGCGATCGAAAGGATTCATTCATTTTGAACTCATGACAAGCCTCATCATCATTCATCTTCAGTTTTCAATTCTAACCTTCCTTGTTATAAGTCAGGCCAAGCTTTCTCCAAATCAATCTTTCGTCACGATGAGACCTACGCTTTCTTTATGTGATTACTATCCTCCTTATGGTAAAAGTTTGACCCCGGAGAGTAGCCGTAAGTGTCTGTTCTTTCTGTGATCCAATAATTTAGATGCAATGCGTACGTGTTACAAATTTCATTTCGATGAGTTCCGGTCCCCGGAGATGCAAAGTTCACTTCGTCGTAACTTTTTGTCATGGAAAATGAAGATCTGTCAATCCTTCGCTGTCTAACTCTAATTTGCACATCTTGTTAGGTGGCATCTCTACTCTCTACACGCTACGAGTGTGAACTTGGCTTGAAGATTTTCTTCGGTATTTGTTATTTTTATTCAACAAATCTAAACCAGTCAAATTCATAAAGATAAAATCGAGTTTTCATGAAAATGTATATAAGGCTGTTTCTGTCTGACCTGACTAACTATCCGTCATGGAATCGATGAATTAGAAAAAGACATTCGATCATCTATGGGAAAAGTAAAGTTCGTTCTTACCATGCCTCATATGCCGTACATTCTCAATTCTCAAACGCAACGCACGATTATTAGATATTAAACGTAAGGCTTGAATGACGTAAAAAGCACGTCATTTACCATGCAAGACAAGTCAACAGAGTTGTGGTTTTAATTGATGCTTCAAAGGACCTTAAAACAATATGAGAGTTGACCTGTTGAAATGCTGTTTAAATTTCTAGAGGTACGGTTACGGTATCTCTGAATCATTCCTTTCAAGCCCAAATTTCCTACAATGCATTAACGCGTACATACCGTATTTCCGGAAATTACTCCCCTGGGGAGTTATTGTTTCAAAGGAAAAATTGAAAAAACGTTTAACATGGGCAAGATATGTCGAATTCAAATTTTTAACATGGAAAGGTAGGGGGGAGTTATTCCGGGGGGCGCTATTTCAGGGGGGGAGTAATTTCCGGAAATACGGTAGTTTCAATTTTGTATAGGAAAGTACGCTAAGCCATTATTATCAATAAGATCATTTCGCTTACTCCTAACGTGATGTTCTTGTTAAACCAGTTTTGTGTTATAAAATTTCTTAAAATAATATGCTTTGATGAATTAATTATTTCGGCTCTAACCAATGCAATGTGCAACGAGAACCAACTGAAGCTATAAGCCGAGAAATTTCTGACTTTCACTTTTCTGACTTTTTCTTGTCTGTTTAAGAAAAGTGAATCAAGATTACAGGTAAGTCCTCAACTATGAAGGTAGCTTCACTTCACCCATCCATCAATCCAGTCATGCTTTCAAATTCATCTTGACATCACACTGACTTGGCTCTTTTATGCATTAAATCAAAAGTATGGATAAATTTAGAGAAAGCGATGCATACAATTTCTGTTAAACTACCGTAAAGTCACGACATATAGCCGCGGTTGATCTAATGGAAAAAGATGTTTTGAAACAGGTTTAACATGGGAGAGGTATTTCTGCTTAACATGTAAAGGATACCTGCGGCTAAATTAACGTGTGCGGTAATGTCGTAACTTTACGGTGATATAAACGTGTAGTTTGTGAAATTGTTAATTTTAAAATGCGCGTTTTAGTAACCGCTTGCTTTAGATTGCTTGGTTTAATTTGACCTCAATTCCGTCCTATATCTCGCATAACCGGAGGTGTCGCACTCACTTGTTGATCGCCTAAACTTGGACCCCAAAATGCTCAACTCACTATTCGCACGCGACGCAACCGATCTTACTGTCACTGTCGCATGCAAATTTTAGCGTAATTTGGGTTTTTGCATGGAACAAGCCCAATGATAATGAAATGAAAAACTATCTGCGTTTCATTTATTAGTAAGGTGGCTGAGAAAGTATCAGTAACTTTTTTAGCGACTACTCTCTTGTTCAACTAACTGTGGAAACTTGCGACGATGAAATGAAAATATAAATATAAAATAAAATTTAAATGAAACCCAAGGAGCTTAACTTCTGCTTTAGTAGGGAATGCTAGTCTTTCATGCTCCAGTTGTCCCGTTTCAGATTTGCCGTGTACGAAATTACCAGAGCTAGACTTCATCTACGGATCGGCTGAATACTATGACTATTTATTCATGAGTATTTTATGGATTACGAATTATAAGTCTAGGATGATATCTACGACATTAATAAGACCGCATGCCGCAGTAGGTATATGCATGATATGCTAAAATAAATCAAACCACGAACATTAGCACAAGTAGATAAGTAACAAAATATGAACAATAATTCATGAAAATAGGTATGATTGTTGATCAATGATATCATTATTAGTAAATATAGGGACAATACTCAATATCAAATCTCAATAGTCGCAAACGCTTCCAAGAAGTAAAAATCTTCCGTTGATTAAATGTCTTCTGTTTGAAAATGGATTAACGTTTATGATGGAACAAAATCTACAACGTTGACCAACTAGACTGGAAGAACGTATTTCCTGTTCATTATTTGCAAATCGGTAACAATACATGGACAAGATGTTGGTTTTGAATCGAATGGATCGTTGAATATTAATAGAAAATAAATCCTATCCAAGCTGAAGGAATAAAAAGGATATTTTTCTGTTGAATGGTTTATTGTTTCCAGCTTTAACTCCATTTTTATAGAATGAAAGTTTCGAAGGTTTACCTAGCTAACTACACGCCGTCTTCAGCCAAACTCCAAGTAGTACCAATCAACCGGCAGGCACACCGCCTGTATCTACCACTAGTCAATTTACCTATGAACGTTTCCAAACATTTTGACACAGTTTCATGCTCGTAAATTGGTAACTGAATCATTTCGAAATAACGCCATGAATTGGTGATTGAGTTTGATGACATTAAACGATGTAACAATTGAACTTATGAATAATTTAAAAACACTTTGTCAGTTTTGTCATTTAACTTTCTTGTTACATGTGGGGTTTTACAGAAAAGCTTTAAAATTGAAATGAAATAGAAAACAACATATTATGACACTTTATTCGTGTTTTTCCATTAAACGGGTATAAGCTATGTTGTGTATTTTAAATGTCAAATTTTATTCCCTAACTCATTTAATTCCCCTTACCGTTACACGTTGACAAAAGTTTGAACATATATGTTAATTTCTTGGATTTAATAGTAATAGTCTTAAACCTGGCTAAATGATGACACTAAACTGACTCTTTGGTAACACGTTATTTCAATGACTGTTGATTAATTGCAAGTTAAAACGATAAAAAATACTAGCATGCAGGGATGTATTGATTTTTAAATTCTGGTTTCATTCAGTTCCAAGCTTAACATGACTAGCTCAGCTTAACACGCATTACTGAGTTAATCAATAAGTAGGTAGATAAAGATAAGTGAAGGCAAGATCCTGGCTAGTAGATATCCAGTATAAAAATGAGATAATGAAGTGAGAAAAATAAAAAGCTATGTAGATTTACTTCAACAGGACAAGCAGCGGACCGGCATCGATCTAATAATATTTATAATTCTAACCACACACTTGTTCTGTTTTAATTCAGTGTGCCTGCCATGAAATTGCCCCCTCGAGTAAAATTTTATTTTCAAGGACTGTAAAGCTTAAAATGTTTATTACTGGAATACCATTGTTCTAAAGAAAGATTTTAAACGACAGTTAAATCCAATAGACTAATGTTTCCGAATTTGACTCTCAAACAAGCAGACAGCAAAACAACCATAGGAGTTTACTTATTTCTGGAGTTTCTCCTGCATTACACTTTGAAATATATTGAAACTTATTAACAAATGTACCTAGGTAGATCTTACTTCGCAACCAGTTGCTGGGTAGAAAGCCTATTTACCAGAACACACGTTGAATCTGTAGAGCCCATTTTACCAAAGCATAAAAACCTGGAAATATTATGCAGAAGTTTATTTTTTAACATTATATAATGACTTCTACTAACGGTTTAAACCCCTCTAGTTGAAAGTGAATGTCATGGAAAGTCAACTTTTATTTATCCATGAGTACATTCGTATAAGAGGTTTCTATATCCATTGAATGTAGGGTGGTTTCCAGAAGAAGGTAAATATATTAAACGGAGGGTGGTGGCTTCAAAATAGTTACCCGGAAGGAGGGTTGAAACCCGTATTCGGAGGGTTCGGTTGCCGTGCCGGAGAAATGCGCACTACTTTCCTTCATAAGCCCTACTGATAGACGAATAGTCAGTTTAAAAGCCAGTAGTTGACATTAGTAAACAATGCGGGCGTTGCTACCATGTTTATGCACTTATTTTCATATAGCAAAAGTGTATTAACGAATCCACTCTGCAAATCTTTAGAAATTGGATATGATGTGACTACTCACTCAGCCATTTTCAGGCTGTAGCTGTATCTCGACTCACAGTCTACCGTAAAAGTCCTTGTGTTTCTAAAAGCCAGTTCGACAAAGAGCCTTATTCTAATCTCTGGATCATTATCCAGGCAATGATAAAGGGCCTGGATGATGAGAGTCTTTATTTATTACAATATGTACAAGTACGAAATAGTCATGAAATGATGAAGAAATAAGACGTATTGAGGATAATATTGTGGCCAACATATGCGTTTCTCCCCCCTTGTTTTCCCTTTGCCTTAGGCTGATTCTGCCACCTTCTTATCACTTTTACTGTAACCCGTTCCCGTATAGTCCGAACTCCGGACTTCCCAACGTAGTATATTATGGAGTAGATGGGGTCTTTATCGCTTGAATCTTTTACGGAAAGTAACTTTAATTTTGTCTCGATCATTACGTACACGTATGTACGCTTGCAGACTCGTTCATGAAGAAGGTAGATGGGAAGTAGTACCTTCACCTTGTAACTCAAATGCTATATTCTTAAATCCACTTCACATCGCTCGTAGTCAGGAGCACAATCGTTGGGCGTTTATATACATCAGCTTCAGCCGTCCCTATCCACCACTTTAAAGGGAAGAAGGTAATGTTCTTTGAAGCACCAGAGCAGTTGTAGGTAGTACAGTCATTCGGTTTGTTGGTACTAAAAGTGCAAGCACAGTAGGCATAATACAGAAGGAAGAGTTGGGGTTTGAAGCTTTTGCTTAGGAACGAACTAGTAAAATAGAATGCGCGACTGAAAAAGATATGAGGAGGAATAAGGACGGGATTTTTGGGATGCAAGGACTCAGTCCGTTTCTAGGATCCTCTTGGATGGACCTCGTTCCTCTGTAGTTTCTAGACTCAAAAGTAGCGTTTCTCCATTTCAGCTTTAGAAGACTAGCATGCAACATAATCATTATCATCAGCATCATATTCTAGACCAGAGAGATCAATAAAATAGTAATATCAACTCACAACTACTGAAAACAACAACACTGTCTCCTGGGTCGAAACCTTGTTGCTTTGAAGCTTGACAACCATAACAAGAGTTGGATTTATATCATCTACAACCTCAAATACGAGCATATCATTCATTTCTCATCCACTCCATGAACAACTTGTACTTTCATTCGGGGAGCTTGGACAACAAGGGTTCTCCTTGAAAAGGTTCTTCAACATAGTGTATAGTACAATGCAACCTAACAACCCTGTGAAGACTTCTTTAGCATTTTAGTCGATAAGAAGAGGCGGAGGGCTAATCGTAAAAGGAACTCTTATCTTACATACATAGCAAGATAATATTTTCATGTGAGAACAGAAGAGATTCCATCCATCTTTGTATACTAAGGAGTCGAATAATAGAGGTATTTAAACTACGAAGAAGACGACTTTTTGTATCGAAGTTGATTGAAGGAATGCCGTGCACATTGGAAGCATTTCTCTTTGAAATTTGCATCATCATTAATATATTTATCAACTTTCATTTTCATATCATAGTGCAAACAAAATCACGGTGGACCAACCAACAGAAGAGTTCTCCAGCATTGCAGTACTGAAACGGGAAAGTCTATTAAAGTATTTGTAGTTAGTAAGAGAAAGTAAACTATCCCCGTGGATCTATTATAAGTCTTCTGGTTGACATAAAAACGCACATATTAAAGTAATTAAAGTGAACCCGGATCTTTCCATAGCAAACATATTCAAAGGCCACATGCAAAGGTTGGTTGGAATCTTGGATTTATTAAGTAAAACAACAACCTGTGAGACTGGGCACTGCACTGGAGCAAAAAAACTTGTGTATTTTCACAAACTCTCTTGTCATCAACCAAGGGTGTAATCAAATGGTAGAACTTGGCTAGCTTTAACTGGTAGCAGCACAACTAAACAACTGGAACCAAAGTACAATGAAAAATTGCTTTCATTCGACTGAGCATCATTCTCGAATCAGTTATACTTAGAAATAACATGCATCTCACAAATATGTAATAAATATTTTTAAAAGAATTTGTAAAGAATTATGACAACTGGACCTTTTGCTTATTGCGTGACTTATCAAATTCCACAAGTGATTTCTTAAGATTTTGAAGAAGTGAGCGTTTTTACTCCACGGGCAAAAATAAACTTATATGAAGAAATGGATTTTCGAATAGTTTTTAGTATTATGACTTTTACATCATCGACGTCCTTCGCCTAGTCAAAGTTAGATCATCCTCATCATCATCCAAGTCTCTACTACTTCAATTGCCTCGTCATTATCAGCCCTTCAGTTTCTTCTAAAGTACAAACCGACTCGAGGCAAAAAGTTTCATACTCGGCGACAATCTGTACGTTATTTCTCCATCTCTTAGTTTTGGTATGCTTTTTTACTGCTATTCTCGCACTTTACTCACATTAACTACTGAAATATTTCATGGAACTTCCTTGCCATATATTACAAGCATCTAATTACTTGAAACACTTCGCCTTCCTGGATTACCAGGCACACATACACTTTCGCTTTCTATAGCTTGGTAGTACCGTATGGCATGCCATAATTATTTATTTATTTCGGGTCTATCAGTCTGTCTGCATCTGTTCACGGACTATTATAGTATGTGCTTTTGAATTCAGAATTCTTACTTTATGCCCTAATGTCAAACCTAGTGTAACTGCCATTACTACTTTTTTCTTCCTTCCATTAATGAAAATAATGACCTTCTCTCCAACCCGTTGCATGTATATGTAGCTGGCGGTAGTATAATGCATCAAGCAACTGTATAAGTTACATTAGATCTGACCGGCTGAAAGGCTAAGAAATTTTTTTTTGTTGTAGGTTGGAACAACGTCATTTGCGTAGAAGTTTATGCATCTTGGACTATCTTATCTCGTTATCCAGCCATACATTTTATGTGACATCAATCAAAGGGTTATTCATTAGAATTTACTCTTTTGTGCGTGTGAGCATATTATGTGTTTGTGTCTCTTAATCTAGTATGCGCGATTAAAACATAATCTTTTGGTTTGTGTGTAACGATTACAACTACGCTCGTTTGTTTAACTATAAGGCTACGGCTGCACAGATTTTTTTACTGGATTGGTATTACAAACTGCAAGCAAGGTGTCTTATTTCTGATAGTGCTCCTGCAACCAAAGTACACAGTAGAACTTTTTGTAATGCAATTGTAGCTATAGTTTTAGATGAAAGCCTGACATTCTCGAATGAACCCTTCTTTCTTTGTCTTTCATCTTCATATTGATTGGAATTTCCGTCACGAGTTGAAATATTTTGAGAGAAAAAAACTTTCGAGAGGGACTTGTGGTGCGTCATCAAGAGGAGTAATTTATGGCTGATTGTGTGCCACTTTGACAGAACTTACAAGAAAACACAAACTGTAAAAGAAAACAAGGGTTTTGGCTTTTATTGCGGCTCATCTTAATCGCCTAGAAAGTCCTGGTCTAACAGAAAATGTAAGTTGGTTCATTTAACTCAAAAATTTTTAGTAGGTTTCAATTAAAGTCTCAGTCCAGTTTTTAGTTCTATGCTACTTTTCCTGCAAGATGCTTGAAGAAATTGAATGTGTTTATGCTTAATATAAGTCAATATAGTTGCTACCTGGTAAGTCTGATTTATAGATTTCAGTTTCACTTTTGCATAAAGCTTGGACGGAGTATGCATTGTAGTACGCATCAAGTACAACAAAGCATTTTTAGATTAGAGCTGCAGGATTATTATGTGGTGATGGGGGTCGATGTATTGGGGTTTTTTTTGGTGAGTAGAATCGTTTTTATGAGTCAGACAGACGAAGGCACTCCCCAATGCAGGAAGCTAGCCCAGACAAATTTAAATTATAGATCGACATCGACAGGAAGCCGTTCAGTTCAACTTTTGTTTGATTGCTAAAAATTATGAATGGGAAAATAAATTTGAGGGAAAGGTTAAACGTAAGCAAGCATAGGGCAGTCGGATAAATTACTTTTAAATATACCTACTACGATCATTTATAAATTGAAGCCTAATATATTTCTTAGTAAAACCTTCATCTTTTAGTACTATCGATGAATCAATTGGCATTAAGAAAATAATATTGAGAGACAAAACCGAGTCTACTCACGGGCATACGAGGCGTGCGTGGGGGTTATGGTTAAACCCGACTGAGTCTTAAGTTCTTAAAGTTATTTACGGTAGCACATTGGCAAAGGAAGAAAGATAAATTATAGCCCAAAAAATGTTTAAAAAATGTTCATGATTCAGTAATATGTTTTTTCTTCTGGTTTTTACTACTCCAGACACAAGCCATAACTTAATGGAAACTGGGTCAATCTAACCAGTCTCACTTGTGCTGTAGTTCTTCAATATATAGTCCATGAGTGGTGGGGTTTGTAACAGAAGGAACAGATTTTTTGGCAGCCAAAAAGCGGAAATATTATTGTAAAATGGGAAAACCAGAAACGCATACAACATTATGCAACATGTAATTGTTTATTTATTTGTCATTCAGTAAGCTAATAATTTATCTTTGGGCCAGCTTATCCCAAGCCGAAGACCGTGCAGTGCACATGGAAATTGCTGTCAGTAAACTTTCTTCGTGCCTGTTGTAGCAGGAAGTCAAGTCAAAATGTTTATATAACTACTTGCTTTGCAACAGAGGCCTTTTCCACAGTTTTGCCATTCTTAAATACCCAGGCACCACAAATCAATATTTATTTTAAAGACGTCTAACCGTCGTAAAAATTGTAAAAATAGAAATGAATAATCTTTTAATTAGTATTATTTAGCTTCTTGTAAAAACAATTTTTAAACACAGATTTCTAATGATCTCAATTTTGTGGTTTTTCGCTCAGTCAATTGGGCTAATAACCATGACTTCCGTCCCTGTGTCTGTCTGTGTATGTCTAACTTTCCAACCAAGGATGCCAGACGGCTAAGATTTCGCATACGAGCCCAAGCACGCTCTCTGAGGCTACGGTTGTAATTGTAAAGCAGTCTGATGCTATGGGGGGGGGGGGTAAAAAATACCCGGTAGGGTCATTTTCATTAAATATAAAAACATCGTATCGTAAAACATACTTTTAATAGAAAATCCCAAAGAATCCAGTGGGTCTGCTGTCATTAGTTGTGACCACAATTAAACAGCATTGTCTACCTTCTATCAAGTTATTCAAGACTCAAAGAGCAGTTTTGCTTCCTATTAGTTGCCTGATACAGACCTTTTGTTGATGGTTAGAAGCATTGTTTTAGTCAAAAGAGAAAATGTATACATAATGTGTTGAAAGATTTTTTTCGCGTACAAGAAACGGATCATTATCTCCCTTCCCTTGTAATAAAGAAAGAAGAAAAAAGATGTGTGGCGAGAAACAACTAAGAGTTTGTTCAATTCTACCAATTCTGTCTAAATTGTGGAGTCGTTGTGACGTTTATTCTGCATCACCGTCTCACAGTCACAACCACAAAATTCTGGCTTTTTAAGTTTATAAATGAGCTGAAAGTACTTCACACACTATAAAACAAATCATAATAACTTGTTTCTCAGAACTTTCTTCGGTATAATGTGGTTCTTCCTCAGAATTAGTCATACCTTAACGATTAAACTTATACGACTGTCAAAAACGCTCTATATCAATAATTTAGCTTCTGAGTTGCAGTGTAGATAATGAGAATAACCCGCTGTCATATATATTTATAGCATTACTGCTTACTTTAGTGGAGAAAATACTTTAGCTGAGAGATGGGAATAATAATTCATTTTATGAAGAGGTTATGAACTTTTTTTTACTGAATTCACTGTGTGTAGTGAGTGTGAGTAATATTAATATTAGTACAACAGGAAACGAGAATTAGGTGGATCCTTTGTCCTACCAAATCCATCATAACTCCACAGCATAGCATGGGAATAGAGTGGTTCAGGCTCAGCTTAATAGAGGAAGATAAAGCACGTTCTAACCCGTCTATTCAATTAATTATCATCAAAGTAATTGTTAGTGTTTGTACTAGGCAGGATAGAATCCATTCCATTGTTCATTCTCCCTTAATTTTAGTCGACTAGTTATTTTTTATTGGCTTATTACACCTTGGTCTAGTGTTAGTGCACATCGTAGAGCTCTTGTTTTCGGTAGTAATGACATTTTGAATTGAAGCATATTTTGTGCAAGAAAATTCAAAAAGTAGTTCAGTCGATATAATATTTGTTATCTTTTACACACAGTACAAAAGATTTAAAACTAAAGCAGTAAACAAAATGACATTTGCTCTTTTCTTGTCCTCTTCCTCTCTAGTGTTGTTTTGTCTCTGGCTGGAACTCTGACTATCTGTAAACTATATTATTGGATCTGAAAGTCCACAGAGGCAATTAATAATTATGATTTATGATTTATTAGTATATGTATTGCCTTCCTCAATGTTCAGCCACATTGCTTCGGACTGTGCAAGCTATCTCAGAAAGTTAGGCAAAGCCAGAGAGAGTGAAAGGTCTTATCCTTTTAAGCTGTTCATTGTTTTTAGTTTCAATTATTGGATCCAGCTAATCCAGAAATGAATTGAACATTACTTTCCGTAACTTCACTGTCGAGAGAGATATTTAGTCAAGTCCAGATATTATTAATTACTCTTAACTGCAAAACTAGAATGAGAAATTAGTCAAGCATTGTGCTTTGCTGCAATGTTGAATGGATACCGGTTTGTTTCATTATTCCTCTTTCCAAAATTTCAACAACAGCAGCAATTTTGCTTTGTGTGAGTAAATAGGGGAATTATGTGTACATAAAAGTAAAACCTCGGTACAGCGCAGGAAATGGAAAAAGTTTTATCTGTCGAAATCTTCAGTAGGCGTGCTAAACATTGCACCAACATATAATTAATATGTAACACTTTTTACTTACTCGTGGTAGTAGTGCTTTACTGTTTATGCGTGTTCGTTGCACGAGGTATGGTAGTAAATGGTAGTAAAAACAGCGAAATGGTAATAAATAGATATCGGCCATAAATAAAGGAATCTCAAGTATAAGTAGATGGCTGCTGTGTGAAATCTGTGTGGGATGAGAAAGAGAGATAAATACTAATTTAATCTGTTCCTTTCATGAAAGTTGGCAATAAAGATTCAGAGCTTTAGGATAGGAATAGGAAGGATTCTGCTTCGTTATGGAGCAAATCGTTGCATGGTTTGATTTTCCAGAGATTGTTGTCGACGTTAGGATATAAAGAGCAAAATAGTTTCCAAGACCAGGAAAGGTCTGAGTTGAGAACTGATTGGAAGTACAGTCCTATTGTCTGTTTCTTTACGGAAGGAAGCGCAAGCAGTAGTCTCGCAATACTGGTTACTTATTCTCGGGGACGGAGATGATAGTTGATTAGAATACAAATGAGAAAGAAGTCCTCTCCCTGCTCAGCTTATCGTTGCTTGACAAGGAAGAAATGAAAAAGCAGACGCTAGAATCTTGGGTCTTCTTTGAAATTTTTTTACATAGGCACATATCTTCAATAAGATCAACATGTGTCTCCAGGCACAATAAATAGTTTATAGGACTACTGGTTCTCAGCTTCTTCTATCCAATCATAAAAGTATGTTAACCATAGCTTCCTAGTTCTGTATGTACCGTTGTACGTATTGAGTGCTAAATACCAATCATGGGGTCTTATTTTATATATTTTTGATAAGGCTAGGAAACTATTCAATAGGGTACAGGGTGGAGGAGGAATCTAAACTAAGTTGTCAATGAGATTTACTTTTTTAGCTAGAATTAAATCCAACTTCCGACTCTTGTACTGCATAAAATGTATTTTATCCAGTTATAACCTCACTAACAAGTACGATACTTCCGACCTTGCTTTGGATTCTGGCTAAACAAAACAGAATTAAAAAAATCGGACCACCTCTTTATGCTTTAAGGAGTTTAGGTACACTTTCGATATGTGTGCGTCGATGTTTAGATGCAAGATATTGCGTGTTGGTTTTAGGTTTAGTACAGAATATAGACTAGATGCAGGATATTATATGTTTGCATATTATATTAGGTGGAATGCGGTTCAATTAATTTATCCAGCTTCTGATGTCCGACCATCTTTAAAAAATGCTTCTGTATCAAAGTAATCGGCATATCAGGTCATCTGCATGAGGTATTAAACTTGTTGCGTCATAAATAAACGTTGTAAGCAACGGTGCAAGTATAAAACTCGTGTACGGAAAGTTGTGGGATTGAGATATAGAATCCTGCAACAGCCAAATACTCAAGCTAATTTTTATAATATTCAAATTTAACTGAGAATGTCAGTATGAAACTTGTTGAGGCTGGTTTGGTATGGAATAATGTTCATTCCTGGTTGATTGATATTGGCAGTGAGTATGAATTTTTCGGATGGGTTTCAAAGTGCATCTTTTCACCAGAGCCAAATAACTCTTTTCTGCAGCAAACAAGTACTGAAAACTTACTGCATTTGTCCATTTTTATGCTCATACCAAATAAATATCAATAACTTAATTCTTGAACAAATGGCATGTAGAATTCTCAAATGCTCACTTCCAATGGGGTGAATACAAAAAAGAAAGACGGTCACCAATGTTTTAAATTTAAAGTATGAAATATGACCCGATGGATTTCTATTTTGTCTTGAAGGTCTGCTTTTTCCTTTCTTGTTGTCATTAATCATGAGCACTAACCAGAGCAACAAGAGCATCCCAATATTGGTGAAAGTGCGGATTCAACACACTATGCTTTAAGTATTCCGTATGGTCTACATTTAACATTTATTCATTCAATTTTGTGATGAAATGCGCGTATACTCTATCACGCAACCTGGTCCGGTACTACTATCACCTTAAAATCATATCTGAAGGAGAAAGCTAAACAAATTTTGAATTCAAATACGTGCATTAAGTTTTCACGAATTTAATTATATATTATTAGAGTTACCTAAATAATTAAAAGCATTTTGTAAATGCAGTTTGACTGAAATTGCATAACGTCACATAGTGTGGTTAAGGAACGTTAAGTTTGTAGCGTACTTTACTGGAATAGTTTGCAGAAGGGTTTCTTTGAGAAACTAAATTAGTTTAGTTCTCACTATTCGCTAAGCTTCTGTTTTTTCGTAATGCACGGAAATCTGTGATTCTACTAGCAGCAGTGTATGACAAAGACAGGCTGTACATCAGCATCATTGGAGCTTCGATGTTGTTAAGATGTTGAGAACTTCGTCAACGCCTGGCCACTAATGCTGTTCATTATTATTGAATTACGTGGATCTAATGAGAGTGTTGTAGTAGTCATGTCTCTTAGTTCACTTTTATACAATTTAGATATACGTGTACTACAAAGTTATACAAAATGCAATTTAGCTGTACACTGTTTGCTACACACGGTGACACGTAGCAGAAGAAGGTCTTTCTTCTTCTTAAGAGAATCAGTCAGTCAGACGTGAGGAGCTAGAGTAAACTTCATAATGGAATAAAAAGAGTATGAAACTTTTCATTATGTGCGGGGAAAGGGTCGAGGCTTTCACTTGGATGAAACTTTGTTTGAAAAGCTGCAAATAAGCACAGGTTGTTGTGCATTATAGACAGTCTTCTGCTGTTTCTGAGCAAATGTCATTTCGTTTGTTCGGGCTCTGAGCACATTATGCATTATCTAACATAACATACGGTAACTTTAAGTAAAGTAAATCCAAACTACTCTTATTTTATATGTAGCTGCTACAAAAAGGAACGAGCGAGTCGTGAGTGCGTGCTTAGTGTTGTAGAGCTAGCATTCAGCTGTCAGTTGATGGTCATTCTTTCTCGTGGAACGTTCCACGCTTTTTCTCTCCAGTGCAGTTAATTCTTACTTTAGTGCGATCAATAGACCTAGTAGGCCTACACTGCTTTGGTTTTTTTACCCATGAAAATACAAGGACTACACACCTGGAAGGATACATCTAGGACCGAGATAGCAGTTAGTGGTTCCTACAGAAGTAGTTTCAGTTTCAGTAGTTCTAGTGTCAGTAGTCGTCGTATAATGCAAGTGGTTGTGATTGTGAAAGCTTTTTACTAGACATCCTCTAAAAATTTGTGTAAGACCGTTTGTCGTGGTGAAAGAACTTCTCCAAATGTCTCCATGACCGATCTAAGGTACATTTTCATTGAAATATGCAAATCGTTTTTCAGGTTTTGCATGCTAGACTATGAAATAGCTTTCTTGGATAATTGATAGGGATAGTAAAGAAAGGTGGATGGGGAGACATTTTAGCGTGTGGGATTGTAATGGTTACGGTTACACCTTCTGAATTATTGATGGTCTGTTTTAATCTAACGAAACGATTATCTTGTCTATCAATAAGCGTGTCTTGCTTGCATTTTTTATGTTTGCTTGGATTTAGTCATTTCTCTTGGCTTTATCCTTTTAGCTAATGTTCGCGAGTAGATGCTTAGCGTACTTTTAAGCGTTGAAGATTAGCCATTTGAAAAAAAGTTTTATGCGTGATCTTTATTTCAGGGAAAAGTAAAAGGGTATTCGTGTCTTGTAATTCTGCTGAGTGTCAGTCAGATTTAGATGTTGGAAAAGACAGTGTAAGTTGGTGATGGGATAAGGGCAGTGTCAAAAGGGGTTGCTTGCTGTTGCTGGGTCCTTGAATATTTTGTACGCATTTACGAGCTTGCCCATTTATATGCAACAGTTTGCTAATTTGTGAAAAGCTTGCCTCATTGTTTACAGCATAACAATTTGCCGTCTGTATTTCAGCCGCTCTTAGTTGAGCATTAAAACTGTCATTTGCAGACATTTGGTAATTAACTTAAGTACAATTTTGTTCAGAGGTATAGAAATTCGGTTTTTTGTAAGGTTTATATTTTTATGTTATTCAAATTAAATATTAAACATAAAATTCAAAGTTGTCCTTGTAATTGCTGATAGTTGAGTTGTCAAAGTTGGCCAGTGAGGTATTAAGTCACCGTTATGTTTGGTTCGTAAGGTCAAATTATAATTTTTAAGCCACCTAAAAATGGCCAAACCGAATCGCTTTAGCACTAGGCCTGATACGTGACCACGTCTAATTTTTGAACACATACTTCGTAAACTAAAAAAAGGTTTTAAAATTTTGAAAAATTCATTATGGGCGAATGCTCGCCCATAATGCTATTAGACCGTAAATTAGATCGGATTCATCATTAAAGTCGAACTTTACAGCTTAGCTTACTTTATTGGGTGACTCTGACAATTGAAGAAATCAGTGGTTCAAAGGTTTCGCTAATAAATGAAAAAGATAGATACCAAGTTATTAGATTTGTTCATGAATGAAGTCTTAACCAATTAATAGGGATAATGCCAACACTTTGCTGTTCTCGAAAATATAATGTTGACGAAGGTTAGCGTGAAGATTTCCATAATAGCAGACACTAATTGATGGCTCCTTGAGATTACGTTTTTTAACTCATAACTGTTTTCATACTCTTGAATGTGTCGGAGAAGACGCGACGCGTTGAATCTGTACATAGTATAGTATACCCAATTTGTGTTACCAGCAAAAGGCAAAGGCTACAATACCATACTACAAAAGAAAAATGCATGTATCCACCAACGCGGAATTTTGCGTGCAATATTTGGGAAGATAGAGGTCGTACTAACTTTTCTACAACATTGGAACTTCAAGTTTTTTAAGAACTCGATTTAATCCCCTCTCTCTTTTGCTATCTCTAGTTAAAAGTACTTCAGTTTATCTGAGGATGCATGTCTGGGGTTGAAGATGCATCAATATTCATTATTATTACGCTTACATGCAGATAGATATTCAAGTACAAGTGTGTGGTTAAAAAAGCCTTGAAGATATTAGGATGATGACGATGATCGGAGTTCTTCTGGTGAGATAGCTAGGGCACTTATACTTGTGTTTCAATGAGGTAGGTAAGTTAGATTTCAAGGGCGAACATTACTTGGCTTTGACTGAGTTAGCTTCTGCAAGAAATAATTGTGCAAAAGTACGACCATAGAAGAAGGTATAAGCAAAGTAACGTCTGTGTTATCGTTTCATGAATACCAATACACAACAAGATTCTAGTATTCAGTTACAATTCTGATTTACTCAAGTTTGCATAATTTTTGATCGTTCGCCTGTGTTTGTTTTGAAAACTGCAGTTTTGGGTTTTCTTGAAAGTATGATGTGTATACTTACTTGGGGAAACTTTATTGTTCCACTCATTAGAATTATTAGAAACATGTAATGACTCTCCTCGGTAGATGTGTCTTGTTAGTATCAGCCGTAAAATAAGCCACTATCAGAATTCACTGTGCTATGGCCTTAGGTATTGACCAACATTTAAACTTGAGTATTATGCTAGCTTTCAAAAATCATTTTGTAATTTTTCATTAGTTATGAAAAAAACCGACTTTTAATTTTTCCCTTATTGCTTTCTTTTTGTGAATTATACATTTATGAAAGTTCACAAGGTAGTAAGAATATGAGGTTTTTATCAACAAAGCAAATAAAGCCACATTAAAGATATAAAATCTTGATTTAAGAAGGCTGTAGGCTGTTGCTTCATCGGAACCGTGTGATAAGCTAAGCCAGACTTCTTTGCGTTCACGTTTTCTGCCTTGTCTATTGCAGACAATAGTTAAAAAGAATATTTTGGATGAACGATGCATAGTAAAGATGTGATGTGATTGATGGTGTGTTTATGTGTTTATAAATGTTGAATCATTGAATAAAGTGTATAATGGGGATAGAGTGAATTCTCAAGTGTAGTGAACTTTTGAATTGTACACAGGAATGCAGCGTTGTCCTTATTTGGCTGAAATGAAAGAGAGATTTTGGAGAAGCAACAACAACGGGAATGAGAAGAAATTGACGGACGACGAAGGGACAGACGAACTTCTCAAGAGTGTAGCAATGACGACTAAAAGTAAGCAATCCACCATCGCCCGATTAGCCCAACCCGAACCTGATGACCCAGATGAAAATGACCCCATGCTCCCCCCACCAAGCTCTATGCAGACGAACATGCCAACGTCTGCCCCTCCCAATAATCCACCTCAGTCAGTGTCTACCGTTGTCAAGGTGAGGGCTACCTCTTGTCTTTCATTTCTTTGTAGAAATAATTACCAAGGACTTGTAAAAACTCCTTGTGCACGATCATCTAGCACAATTCGACGGAGACTACGAAGGTCCGTTATAAAGTAAAACATATACTTTCAGAGAGTTGTGAGTTTGAAGTTAGCATTGTACAGAGTTGCGGAGTTCCGTATATGTTCGAAAACATTTGTATGGCTTGGTTCATCCATTTCTGTATTCCTACTTTATGGCTTCAGAACTTGTCATTTATCCTATACGATAGATGTATTATTTAGGGTTTAACTAGCAAGAAATCAGTAATTTTCAATATAAAATTTTTTCGGGAGCCTGACTTTACTGTCTAAGAGCTGTGCTGGTAGTTTGTCACTTTCACTGGATTCTTGTCAGTGTTCAATCTGATCTTAGCAGTTACGTCTGCAAACTGTCCAGTTTTTTAAAGTCTCGTAGGGTGGGTTGAACCTTCTGTATGTGCAGTAGCATTATCCGTAAAATAATGTAGGAGTCTTGTCCTGAAATCATGCATCCTAACTAACCAAGTAGAATAGAGGCTTATTGGTCAACTTTGTTAAGTTAAATATTCAAAAGAACTGGGCATATCTGTAGCTTATAATTCTTCAAGTGAAAATAATCTCTACCACTTTAGATGGCTACATGAGATTAGATCTATCAAGTTCTCAAAATTGAAAAGGATTTATTGCAAGCAGACATTATTATAAACGATTTAGTAAAGTCAAATCTGAGTTCAGTCAGGACAGGATACTTACACTTTTGTGAATCAACCTAACGATAAGTACCTAATCCAGCATGAAAGCTTTCATCGATTATAAGTGGCCCTGTTTCAAGAATGTAAGGTTTATAAAGTGATCTAATGTAAAAGGAGTTGCCCATAAAAGTTTTTCCATGATCGACCGATTTCTACAGAATTATATCGCAAGAGAATAATGACATCCTCGTATTCTTTAAAAGAGTAAGCATAGATTAGCCGAAGTAAAATTATCAATATGCAGCATACAGCAGGCATTATGCATAGGAAAACGTACACTTCGCTGAACTATTGTTTTGTACCTTTTTACGTCAAACTGTTCACTGACATTCATTCCGCCGTTCCGTCCGCCTAGCTCGTCTGGAAACTTTAGCTTATTATTACACTACTTTAATTGTGTGCATATGCTTGTAATATTAAAATCCAGCTCACACCCACCGTCACCATACATATTAAGTGTAATCAAAATCACTAGCCTAATTATGTGACTTTCATTTCAGGTAAGACCAGATGGGAGTGGATCACGAACAGTGGCAGCTGAACGACTCCCTTCGTTTATGTGGATACAGCAACCATCAACGCAGAAATGGTGTTGTAATTATGCGACCACGAAGTTTCCGAAAAATGCCAAGTAATAACTTTGATCTTATTCAGTTACTTTTATTTATTTTTGTTATTTTAAATGTTGATCTGAGCAAGTCTGAGCATTTAAATTCAAAACGAAGGCTTACCAGTGATTTACAAGGGCCTTGAGTATTATTAACAATAATAGACTCATACCCTTCGTTCAAAAGTTCCAATTTCATTTCCAGCCTTACGGGGACGGTGTATTATGTTACTATCACATAATTAACATGCGGCCAACAATTTTATATACCGTGCATTGCATAATGCATTTTTTTTAGCGGTTTATGCATATAACTAGGTACGTCTTTCGCTTTAGCTTTTGGTAATATTTGGCATATTTCTTGTAGGCATATTTCTCGAAAATGTCAATTCGTAAATTATACTACGGTTTTAATTTCCTGATTACAATTAGACCGTTTGTTCTTGGGTGGAACAAAGACGTTTCCGCATAACGCTTCGGATTTCGTATTGTACAGATCTATTCCACGGTTTTTTGTACAATGCTCCGGTATCGACTTTTGCTATATTGCACACAGTAGCGTTCCAGGGAGCCATTCTGATGAGAATTATCCAAAAGCCATTAACCATTACCCTCATTGTCATTACACTGTACTGTCGATGTCACAGTGTGTAAAGCAACAGCTAAGCAACTGGATTCCGTCGTAAAAACAATCAAAGCAAACAGAAAAGTTAGCCCTTCTTCGATATGTGTTATTCCTTGGATTTAGGTATCTGTCGCTTTGGATAGCTGTTTCTAGAAGATATCGAACTTTCCCTACAATAAACTATTGAAGCAACTACTTGGAACCCTAGCAAAAAACCAATTCCATATATATTGTATTGTGCTAATATCCATGGAAGGGCCAGACTATGTTTTGTAGCAAGAAATTGAATTGAACGTTTACAATTACTATATATCGTATAGTCAGTCACTTGTAAAGTAGTAGACCTAGATTAGATTTAAGTGAAGTCGCAAAAACAGCATACAAATTCTCATCGGATGAAACAGGTCATGAACGGCTCGTAATATTTCTGTACAACAGTCTAGTCTGTACCACTAAAATGCTTCACGTACACAATTTAATATTCTACGCTCCTAGTTTTCTGTGCTGGATATCCAACCCCAATCGGGTTTTATCCAGCCTTTGCTTTGAATGAAATAGCATTCACTGAGTTTTTATAGATTATTTTTAGAAGCTTTCTTGCCGTTTTACTTTCAAGTTTTAAGGTAAAACTTAAAATTCAGTATACTTCATCTTAAGCCTTAAAGATAATGAAGGAACAGCATTAACTCTGCTATTTTCCAGTGCAGTCCATCATAGTGCCTAGTATTTTGACAACCAAATCTATGCATCTACCATTTAATCATTTATCCTCAGGTTTTTTGTTTAAATCCTTCATCCCATTAGATTGCATGGTATATATATGGGCATCGATAAATTGGCTGTAAATCTGTCGCTTCTACAATATTCTCCTACACAATGCACGTGGCAAGACTAGTAGAGCGTTCAGCTTAGAACAACTAGTCACAGGAGTAATACTGAATTGACCTCTTATGTGTGCATTGTTGTGGATTGTAGTCCGCATGATGAAGATGTGTATGTACAGATCATTGCAACATTCGCTGTCGTAGACTATATTTTAATACCGTACTATATCATGGTTTGAAAATGTTAAAAGAGACCACTAGCATTGTAAACTCGAATGGCTCAATGCATATGCAATGGTTGCCACACATGAACGAACCAAGTTAAATAATTTACGCTTACTTTGCGAAATGCATTTTATAAGCCAACAACATAAGCAAAATAAAGAATTTAGATAAGGGTAAACGTTAATGTTTGAAATTTAAAAAAAATTCAGAAAAAACTTTAATTTTTTATCAAGCGGTTTTAAATAATAATTAATTGAAAAGCCTGGTTCGGACCCTAGTTTTGATTGAAGTATGTTAAATAGTTGAGGTACGGGTATAGTGCACGTGCCAGTGGCTATGTTGTGTTGATGTACAAGAGCAGGGCATCATATAAGAATCTTATCTCTTCCGACGAGTTGTTTGGGGTCGTTGATAGCGAGCTTAGTCATTTAAGCGCTATAAGTCTAGCTTCTAGATGGCATTTTTGTACCCTCTAAAGTGCAAGTAAGTGAGGATAGTGTAACAAAGTCAGTGTAGCAGTAGTACTAGCTGTAACTGTTTTGAAAGGGACTGAGGGCCATTAAGTAGAGGGTGGTTGGATAATTCGGGAGAAAAGTTTGGACAAGTGTAAAGGTTTAGTTTCGATGCGAGACTGCTCCCACTTCCCTACTTTCCCGTCCCTTTCACTCCTTTCTCATATTATTGAACGTGGCCAGTTGAACAAACTCTGTTCAGTTCAACTTTCCATTGCCAAAAAAGGGATTTCAACCAACTGAAGGGAACAAACCCCTTTATTTACCAACTCTACGCATACCTCGCCCGAAATACAAGAGAGAAGGATATCTAGACGGGCAGACCAGCACCACATTACAATAAAAGTTTTATTAATGCTGGGTAGGACATTGAGCAGTTTGCCATTGGAAAGTGTGTAAAGTGTAACTATGCACGAGCATTGATACACTGTTGATACGGCTTTAGACGGGCTTCACATAGCTATTTTTGCCTAGGGAGGGAAGAAAGTTGGCTTTCTCAGAACTTAATTAGGGTAGACATGCAACCGACTCTTTGATATGATGGTGTGTCTCATTGATTTAAACTTCGAAGCTTCTCGACCATGCCATTTTACAATATATAAAGCTTTGAAGATAGTTAGCAGATTATACAAAATTAATGTATACTGGCAGTCCTGTTCTGTTTCTATATGAGAACTAAAATAATTTTAATTGCGTCGCACAATCATCCGTGCTTAAGAAGTTTAGTAAGAAGCTTTTATAAGAAAGCTGAACAAAGCTTTAGCTGTAATATTAAAAAGAAAGAAAAGCTTTGGCGTTGTGTTGTAATGGAAATGAAACTACTAAAACCCTTATCACGAGCAATGAATAATATAGACAAGGGAGCTATTTTTTTTATCAAAAAGGATAAAACTATTATTAAGAGTTATTGATTGAGAGGGACAGTTGGTAAACATAAGACAACCAATATGAAAGTTTTTTGTGTTGCGTTTTTACCTGTTGTTCATGGAGTAACCATTAAAAAGTTTCTGGTTTGAGACTAATTTGATTGGAATAAAAACGATACTTATTGAAGAGGAATTTAATATTTGGTGTCATATTTTTTTCAGGCATAATGGGTGAAATAAAATTCCAGTTTATTAAAATTTATTAATACGTTTAATTTAATTAGAAGTTGAATTTGAGGAACTGTTTGCATTTCAAATCAAATCGCTTTCTTTTTACTCCTCTCCTGGCATAAGTTAAGTATTCCTCAACTTTTTTTAGAGACAGCAAGCTATAAACTACTTGAAAGTAAGGTTATGATAAATGGGAAACAGTTTTAAACGAAAAATGATCCGGACTATGAAACGGAAGTAGAGCTTGCTTATTTGTGGTAGAAAGTAAATTGGGTTAGTATTAATCTGAGGTTGGTGTGAAAGTGGATGCTGTGTATATTGTATCCATGTTTACATATTATATTTGAAGTTTATGACCAGAGAAGGGTCTTGACGATAAACAGAGGGTTAAAATAAAGTAGTCTCACTTCAGTTGCCAGTATAAAGATATAGTTTTTCTAGCCGGAGAAAGTAGATTCTGTTGTTACTTGGATTCCCTTAAACGATACCCATTAGCAGCAAAGTTGTATCTACCGTTGTAGTATATTGTTGGATATAGATAGAAGTTCGTATGCAATTTTGGCTGTACGTTAGCTGTGTGTATAAAAGTCTCGGACCCCTTGCGGTATGCCTAAGAATAGGGAATGTTATCTTGGCGTCGTCGGCTTAGGGTGTTTCCCCTGCCCGGCCCATGTGGATGAAATATTATGTTCCGTTCCTTACAAGTTTCATCTCCATGGAAACTGGAGTCTGCGGACTTGTGATCTCTGAAGAAGATCGAAGTTTGGTTGCAAAATGCCATGGTAGAGCAGCGACCGACGCAGTGCACTGTTTGTGGACAAACTCTGAAGCCATTTTCGTTGTTCCTTCAGTACTCGGGTTTAGCCCCTTGAATCTATTCCTCGCCTGCCTCTCTCTCCCTAGTTCCGTTTCTGTGGTGTAATATATTTCCGAGTCTGTGGACTCCCTCACTTTCTCTACGGCGTTTCCTTATTGCCAAGTGCACTGAGTTCCCACGAGCCCTATCCCACCTCATTGTTGAGTGAGGCAACAATGGGTGGTGGACAGCAAGTCCATGTGGCCACTGTGGAGTCAGAGGTCGAAGGTTACAACAAAAAGATCTCGGAGGCTGCGACGCTTCCTCTGACTGAGAAAAAACAAGGCAAGTCCAAGGAGAAAAAGCCCAAGGAGAAGAAGACCAAAACAGTAACGGTAGTTGAGTCCACTGGGCCTGCCGGAACCGCTCCAGAGGAGTTTCCTCTACCTCCGCCCGAAGACACGCTTCTTAATCTCGTCGTTTTAAATAGGTGAATCAATGTATTTAAAACCCTTAAGTATGGTCGGGATGGCTCATTTTCAATAGCAGATCTCATTAAAAAATATATTCATGTGTAGGTTTCTTACATATAACGGGATTAGCCCGGATGGTAACGGTATAAATAAGTTAAGTGATCTAGTAATTTAGTTTCTAACATTTTGCAAGTATGATTTAAAAATTGTTAAAGCCGTTCTATTGGCAAGATATTGTAGCTAAGATTTCATTTCTTGATGCTACTTTAAAATGGATTCATCACGACTGATGAGTAGTCAATTCGAAGAATAATTTGGCCTTTTATCCAGTTAGACAGAAAGAGTTAGGATATGCATTTCATCTTAATCAGATTAGGCTTTATATTGTTTTGGAGAGATTTATATGAGTATTTGCGTAAGCTTTGGATTAAGATTGAAAGTTAATAAAGACTGGTTCATTAATGACTACTTCGAACTTCATGGTTGCACCAAAAAAAACACAACGCTACGATGCATATGAGCACTAACTAGCACCACTACTAGTTACTGATGAAGGACATAACAAACAACATTCGTGCATGGATGCCATAACATATTCTCTGTTTGATACATATTCGGCCATTGGGTTTACTTTGAACTATGCAAAAGGTCGATTTTTTGTTGCTAGTGCAAATGCTTGTTTTAAAATGATCGTTCTCCAAGTTGTTTCACTCTTGTACGTTCATCGCTTTATGTAGCATCGTTCTTATGGAATAAAATGTGTTCAGGTTTCTACCGCAAGTAATACTCAGTTTACTTTAGACCTTCTTGATGAACTGAGTGGCAGTTCGTTTGGTCAGTCTCCGGCCTCAGTTAAAAACAAGAAGGCTTTTTTGCGATTATTGTTTCAAATCTTCAATATTCCTTCCTATTTTTTCACTGGATTCATCATTATGTGGGTGCAACCTTTTAAAAGGTGGGTCCTTAAAGGCTATCTTGTTCACGGGGATGAACCTGCTTGGTTCATTCTATTGTAGAATAGCTATAAATTAGTTGATTACCTCTGTGCATACTTTCCATCAATTTTCTCTCTGTACACGAAATACACTTATTTATTCAGACAGTCACAGTATAGTACCTAGAACTTGTATAAATATTTCACATGTAGCAATAGACAGTAGAATGAAGCAGTTAAGTTAAATCCACTGGGAAATTCATATAATTCCGAGATAAACGGACTTTTAATGTGCACATGTAATTCTTATTTTTTATGTTAAGTAAACGTGTTGGGACTGTATTGGGATTTGGGGGATAAACGGTATTAGTAATATCAGCTTTTTTACATTATGAAAAACAGAAGGGCGACTTATCTCTCTCCATTCCAATGTGCTTTCATGCATAAACACCATTATAGCTGACTTGCCTAGATCAACTGCAACGGGTGTATGAAATGAAAGTGGAATAATTTGTTTCTATTTTTTATCGCTATTAACACAGAACGTCTCTTTTCATCATAACGAGTGCCCTGTACTGCAAACTTGCCGTTGTAGTGTGCTTGGCATTCCTACTCTCGGAAGTCGTCACTCGTAATGTACCACTACATTTCTTTGAGGTAAGCAAACTAAATTAGGTAACAAAATAATTTAGCCTACATCTTCCTCATATCGATAACAAATTTAGCTACTCTCTTTACATCTGTTGTCCGTAAAATTTTAAGATTGTCGTAAGAAATTGTGTACGTTTTAAATCCATTAAGTTAGCATTATTTCAATAAAGGAATTAATGGGTAGTCGTTCGATGAATATATTATCATCTGAAGACTGGAGATGCCATTAAATACCACTTTACTAGTAAACTCCTTATCTCTACGGCTCATGCAAATACCAATGTTGAAGTAATTTTACACTGATGATGATTTGTTAGGGAAATGAGATGGAAGGGGTGAGATTCATCATCCATCGTTAAAGAGGATTTATTAGGGAAAAGTGGCTACCCATCTTAATATTATGTTGCATGAACCGGAAGGCTGTTTCTGAGTAAAATGAAAGCAATAATGAATAATGGTTTTGCCAGGCTATCTTCACCTATTTGTATGGAGGAAGCATCCTGTTTTTCCTCTATGTATTCTGCTATCTACTTCATGACTCTTCTCAGAAGAAACGTCAAAAGAGTAAAGAGTCCAAGGAAAAGGAGACAAAGAACGACGAAGAAGTCGCTGGGGATGCGGCTGCAAGTAAATCTGGAGAGAGAAAACAGTCCTTCCTCCAGGTATTTGACCACTTTTTATTTCATCTTTTGTGACCGGAAACGTGCAACTTTTACTTTCCAATACCCTTTATCAGATACAATGAACCTATCCCTTTCCTTCTAGAAATTAATGTAGGAAGATGTGTTAGCTACTCATTCAAAATAAACGTACAACTTAATTGGTTTAGTTGCACTGCAAAGTGTAGAATGACTTTGCACGCTCAAATTTAATTTTATTCTAGTTTGGAAACCGCTTATTGGTAGACCTCACTTATTTTTGCCATTTTTTTGTATTAGAAAATATTCAGATTTTATGGGAAAAGCCTTACGCATGTTTTCCCTGTTATATTTTATAAACTTCTTAAATTACTGTAGATTTGATTTATATTTCCAAGTTTGATGCATTGTAAAACGGTTTTGCAAAGCGTAAATAACGGAAGAGTTTTCAGAATTTTCAGTGCCTTGATTTACACCGCTACTTCAGGAGGAACGTTAAAACTTATTTTATTATCCTGTAATCTATTAGTAGTAAAGTTCACCCCTCTTGTTTTAAGTTGTTCTGATTTATTAATGTTAAGTGCCTATCCTGAACCCTGAATAGGAAGGTCGACACAAAGCAAAGTATGAGGTAGCAGAGAGAGAAAGACTTGATCCGCTTTTGCCCACCGAGGTTTGTGCCTATTTCTATTTTCAGTTCATTTCTTTATTATGCATGCTTTCGTCCCGATTCGAATGTCTGGCCTTGCAACCACAATTTAGAGTAAAGTATTATGTACCTTGGAATATTTACACATGTTGTTGCTACCGATCCGCATGTAGGAGTAATAATATAGACGCAGAGAAAGCCTGCATGTTCTGTGCCAATTTTCCCAATTAATTTATGTTGGTTCACTTTAATTTCAAAATATGCAGACCGGCTTGACGTCCGAGTCCAATTTTGCATTTGCTCACGTTTTACTCCGCTTCCTGTTGTTTTATCCATGCTTTAATTATTACTCTGGACCTTCGTGTACCCATTCTGATTCAAAATGAATATGCACAAAATATCCTGCGTATATTAATCGCTTGAGTGGGCCAATAATTTGCAACATTCGTGTATAGGAAAATTGATGTCACGTATGAAATGAAACGGAAGCCTGTTTAGGGTTGCTAACTTTCACTCAGCACAGGCAAAATGAAACCCAAGTTTAGCTTTATCCTTGCTTGATTTTAAATTAACAGTGCGATGTGTCTACCTTTTTCCGACAGACAAATCGCATCTTTTGCTACCTAGTAAGTGACGTGAGTTTAACATTACTGTCAACTTCAGTGGAGACTGTCTCCGATTCCTAGAAATGTGCTAAACTCTCTGAACTAAGGTCCTTATGACACTTAAAGTCTGGATGTATTATGTTTATGAATGCCTAGCATAACAATCTAGTGCATGTTTTCTTGGTGAAAGTATTAAAAGGCTCCTTATGGTGTTATGGCTATTCATGGGTCGTGGATTGAAATAGCTGCTGAGCTGAAGTCTTTCAAGTTGGAGGCATTCATATTCAACATTTATTGCCATGAATTACAGAGCATGTTAAAGGGCGTACGGAAAGGGAGCGAGTCGAAGGATGTGAATTTAAATGATGGATCTGGGGATGCCTGCTCAGCGACTGCTCAAGCAACGTCTCAAAGCCAGGAGAAAGGGACGGCTGAGCCTTGTGCAACGTCTGCGAAGGATGGACACAAGCCGAAAACCAGTCAAAGCGATACTGCTCATGGATCTTTTTTCTTGCGGATGGGAACTCTGGGTGAGTTGATTTGTCATGAGATGCGATGCAATAAACTGCTAAAATAAAATCAATCGTAGACTAAGATCAGTAGAGCCAGCAGATCCATTTCAACAAGCTGTTTGGTGGTTAGGGTAATTTGCCCGGATGAAATTGTGAAGAACGAATTGTTATATTTTATTCTATAGCATTTGGTCTGGGTGCGATGATATATATTGGACTGGAATTGGGATCATTTTTCGAAATTCCGATGGGCTCCTCTTGCTACAATATCTTGCGAGGGGTTAATCCTCTTCTTCAGCTGATTTTCACGTTTATGCAGATGTATTTCATCTTCATCAATGCCAGGGTACGCTTGCCTTACTCAGCAAACAAAGAATTATTCTATGAACTCTCTTTCTTATGTCTTTCTATCTGTAATCTATTCGGTCAACATACTTAATTATTTGTCTTTATAAGTATTTCCTTTCCCTTCAAGCACACAGCAGTAAATGGTAAATGAAGTTTCATCTTTATATTATATGGTTTTCAGCTGAGGATTCATAAATTCAAAATCATTGCAAGATTCGGATTGATGCACGTTGTTGCCACCAATTTGTGTGTCTGGTTACGAATTCTAGTTCGAGAATGTCTCAAGGAGATGATTATTCAGAAGTATGGAGGTGTTTCAGAAGATTACATGATCAAAGGTAGGGACTTGCTGAAAAGCATATTCTGGAATTGAAGTTTGGTGAATTGGCATGGGATTGAAAATATGCGAAACAGCTAAAATGCACCTGACATATGTCTCTAATATTAAAATCTACAGAGGGTAACCGTATCTTGAACGTCAGACTGGGATTTTGGAATAGCAGTGCATCTACGACTTCAAGTCCTGATTCTTATGGTAACGAAGGGGGCTACAACAATAATATGGGAAACAGCTATGGATATGGTGGGGCCTCTCGGTTACCGACACCCTTACCCTCCTCATTGAATAGCAAAAACGACACTGGAACTCCATTACCCCTGGATGTCACTTGCGAAAGAACAAGATATATTGGGAATGTCGTTGACGAATCTGCACCATACCTATTTCCAGTAGTTATTGAATACAGTTTGATTGCTGCTGCGGTTGCTTTCGTTATGTGGAGAAATATTGGACGCAGTGTGCCCACCAAGGGGTAAAATTGTCTATAAAGTTAATACAAAATGAAAAAAGTACGTATGGTTTAAAACAATAATCTCGAAAATAGGTCAGGCGACGAAGCCGATGAAAGTCAGCAAGAATGGGAAATTGGAACGGAATCTTACAGCCGTTATACTAGTGGTGGTCAGGAAGGAGCAGCAGCTCCTAGTGGCCCCGTGGACTGTGTTGGTGCCAGCAAAGGGCTATTCTGTGGTCTCCTCCTCCTTGTAACGGCCCTCATTTGTTTGATCTTGTTCTTCGTCTTGGTTGGAAAAGAACTCCGATGGCTGGCAATTTATCTGGCAGACTGCTCACATGCAGGTCTCTTGCTCCTATCTTTCTTGGCAACTCTGATTGGATTCATCAGGTATATCGATCTTCGGATTTTGAACCACAACCCCACGAGCTGTTATTCTGTAAACTAATATCAATACGATATGTCTCTGTTATTGCAGAGTAAGACGACTCCGATTCCACGGTGATCATGGAAGTCCTCTGAGAGATCTTTTGCTAAGGGTCTCAATTCTTGGAGTTTTCACCTACGCCCTGTTCAGTTTGATATCGGGTACGATTGTTGGTCTCACTTTGGATATTCCATCCCTGCTTGTTGCTGGAACTGCAGCACTCGTCCTTCTTCAAGTAAGATTAATGTTTTTTCTCTATAATTTTACTAGAGTAGCATTTAGCGACTGGTTAAAATTGACATATTATGTGTATAGGTCATTGTTCAAATGCTTTTCATCTCTGATGTTGGACGACGAAGGATTCACCTTCCAGAACACTCTCGGACAAAGCCAGGCAGACAAATTGTAACCCTCCTCTTGATCACAAACTTGACCATGTGGGCAATCGTGACACTTGAAATCCGGAAAGTTGAGAAGGATCCTGTCCAGTTGAATTTCTTTGGAAAAATTCCTTGGATTCTTGTGCAGAGATTCTGTCTCCCACTTTACATCTTTCACAGATTTTTCTCTGCTGTCACTCTTGCAGAAATATGGAAGAATTCATACACTCTCAAGTACATCCCAGTGGCATCCGGGCCATAAGTTGAAGATATTTTCTGAACAAGTTGGAAGGCTGTTATGGTGCATGCTAATTAATCGTAGACCTCGGTAGCAGCCCTTCTAATCCCTCTGACTCTCAGGTACGATTCAGAAGGATAATGATCTGAGTGGCAGATTTCTACTAAACAACTGAGATGCTCATGTAGATTCAGAGTTAGGTATTAGAGAATGCTTCAAGTAGAGAGCTTTATAAATGTTGACTCTCACAATTTTGGTAAGTTTTAAATGCAATGCAAAGGCAGTGATTGTTACCACTCAAGTTATGATTAGGTAAAAAATGTGGGCTGAAGATGCATAGTGTAAGTATAACTGATAAGCTGGAGAGCATTGCATGCTCAAGGAAATTGAAACACCAGTTGCACAAGAAATTCCGATGTAATGACACGAACTAGTTTCGGTGAAATTACCTGGATATTTCATGCAACCGAATACATGAGAATATTATGTTCCATGTTGACCGGAATTTCAGTTCTTCGTAACAGTAGAACTTTTGCTTGACCTGTAAATTATCAATGTGGTGATTAGGAACTTAGAAAGTATTTCTTTTCTATATCTCCTCGTTTTAACTCTAATACATACGTAAGTTAGTTGTTTAGCTGAAGTTTTAAGGTTTGGACGCTCCAAGTGATTAATTTCACTACTTCAGCTCATTTTGCGGACCTGGATAAATCATCCTGTAATATATACTGACATGTAAACACTAACTCCTTTATCGTTCATCGATATAATTCTCAGCCTCATATACGACTCACTTAGGCTTTGGTTGTGATAGGGTTTTAAAGTAATTCGTCTCCATTTTGAAACTTAATTTAAGACTTACAAGCCAAACTCACCAGCCTGAGTTCTAAAACGAGGCAAGCTCACTGCCAACTTTTCCTTTGTTAGCAAGAGTACAATGAAAACATGACCAAATTATGTTTATCCCTAAAAACTTTCCACTCTATAAACCTTGTATTATTAGAAATATTTGATACAGCAGTGAGGATTTTAAATCCCACTAATAATTATTTTTAAGGATTGCTTCAAAAGCTGAATATTATAGGAATAGAGGGAAGATTGGCATACCCTTGGTATAATTATTGCATTAACGTTCATGGTTAAGCCGTTCTAGTCTAATGTCGTCATGTTAACACTGACTGCGGAATTATTATAATATTGTTGCATTCTTATAAACTGCTGGAAACAAGAGACTTGTGGAATGAATGGATCTTAAAAAATCCTTTGAAATATTAACAGTTGTTGGTAACATAGAATATATAGTACGCTTATGTATATATAGAAGGTCTCTGTAGCAATGATTGCGTAATCACAAAACTTTTTAACCACAAAATGACTCAAGCCCTAAAATACAGACAGTTCCTTTCTACTTCTTTTTAAAAACTTAATGTCAAAATTGAAGCAATGTTGTATTTATGGTCAGTTTGTAACGAGGACTTAATTAAGACATTTGTTACTTATGTACTCAGCTAATTTTGTACTCTCTCAATGTGTGTTTTAACTCACGAAAAACTCATTTGTAAAACAATACTAAAAATATACGTCAAATCAAAAAACATTAAAACGGTAGAGAATCCCAGTAGATTACGAAGCATTAGTTGTCTTTTCAAAATAGAACTATGCGAAGTTAAAAGGGATTTGCAACTTTTTTTCACAACTGAGTTTAATTATTTGAAAGTTATAACGATGATATTAGAAATTCTTTTCAACGAAAGGTTGTGCAATGTTTTTTTATGTTCAGCATTAATTTGTGTACTTGTGTTCAGTTCACTATCCTTAGTAAATAGGAGGGATATCTTACTGTTGTGAATACTAATAATAAGTCATAAAAATAAGGATAGGAGAAATTAAGTGTTAATCTGTAAGTGGTTTTCCGTCAAGAATGCCAGTTCATCATGATAAGATGTCTTTCGAAACTTTCCATCTACTGTGTACTGCTCCTTTGTATTTTAATGCATTATATACATTAAGGAAAGTGTACTAAATACACTCAAATTCAATAAATTTCATGAATATAGCGTTAGATTGTCAGGTTTTTAGAAATACCAGATACGATGCAAGCCAATGCTCCCGTTATGATAAAATTGAAGCCAAAATACGAATGAGAATTGACAAAACTGTCAAATCCCTCATCTGGGATTTTAATGTGTTAGCAAAACAACAAACTGCCGCAGAAGAAATTGGAGAACTCAAAGTACAAAAAATCGGAAGTCGTACTGACAACCATACAATTCTCTGGACTGTGGACCGAATCATAAAACTTTCATCCCATCAAAAATACAATTCTTATCTAATTAGTATGTAACAATGCGTAAAAATGGAGCTAAGCTGTAGTCGTTATGAAACATTAATCCTCGCTTACTTATTTCAAACAATAGCTTAGGAATCTAACATGTAACAGGATTTAACTAATGAGTTGCTACAATTATTATAGACACATTTTAAAGTCATAATGTCTGCTGTTTGAGATATGCAAAATAAAATCTTTAGAAATTAATTCATTAAAATGTTCCGTTTTTTTAATTGCGCTAAAGAGAGGATGCTTTACTAGTGAGCGATTGGAGTTATTTATTTAAGAGTAGACAAATCGGTCGCTTTCGTTTGCATGGAAATTCCGATTTCTGCAATCAAGTTCTTGTATTATGTTATGTTGCATGGACGCAGCTTCCATAACCGAGTTGAGACAGACTTTTTACAAATCAAACATAATAGCACTTTGCTTCTTATAGAATCCCAGTAATAGCAGATTAAATTCAATGCTACGGTTTTATCCTCGCAGAAATAAATAATTTTTATTCAAGCTAAAAATGTTCATAATCAAAAATTCATCATGAACACCTCTGCATTCATTCATGACAATAGGATTAGACTTAGCACTTTATGATTTAAAAGATAACGAAGTGCCCGTCAACTTCAGTCAAAAGTGACAGACCTGTATTACAAGTACACCTTACGAAGCCAATGATAAGGTCGTTTTAGGCTTTAAAAGTGTCGGAGATTTTGAAGGAGTGTAGTGGAAGACGGATTTAAAAGCAGAAACCATAGGTTTCCAACTGTTTGAAAGGAATTTGGTTGTCATTCCTGAATGTCCCAACCGTTTATGATTAATATTTGACTCTGAAGAATAACTTAGAACGCTGGACTTCGAAGGGTTGCTTATTTTTATGGAGGAAGTTGAAGAAGATGGATCTCCGTGGTATAATTGCTTTCCGAATTTACTTCGGTCTAGAAGCGGTCTCCCAACTTTGTCAGGTTGCAGGCTTGATGCACTCATTTGCAGGTCAGAAGATTTGAGAACAAGGTCCAGCCACTTGTCTAATTGGGTCTTTGATTTCCTCTCCTTTAGCTGAGTCGGCCATTTATTTAATTTTGTTGATGATTGATTAAATAAATGCTCATTATTGGGTTCAATTTCTCCCATTCTCCCGACAGAATTGAACATACTCTCCTTATGCATTCCTCCCCATGAGAATGGATGGGTACTCATGATATTACTACTGCTATTGAATAATTTTGATCCTATTGATGTACCACCATAATCTTGCCGTCCCTCCGTATACCCTCCGAATGAAAATAATCTTTTAATTGTTCCAAGTAGTCCCCCTCCTCGTCCTTGATTACTGTTTTGTGAAAAATAGGCAGCCCAACGGTTGTTGGGATTGAAATTTTGAGACATTCCAGGATAATTCATACTCATGATTGGTGGTTGCATCATTACAGATGACCTATGCTCTTTTGACTCGATGTCCGTTTCTTCAAGAGCCTCGGTCAATCGCTCTTTAAGTAATGCTTTGAGTTGCATCTTCAGTTCGGGATTTATTTCATGAGAAATTGCCGAGCTGTCCTGCTTAAGATTTTTACTCAAGGTTTTATCCGGAGTGACAGCTTCTAGTAGGGATAACTCTAGGTCACTGAAAGTTGCACTTGTGGATGTAACTTGTCCAAGATCGCCTTTATCTTTCGGTGGGAGGGACACAACAGGCTTTAGCTCTGACGCTGAATGTTTGGCGAAAGCATGAACTCCAAGCTTCGCCGGTGCAGATAAGACGTATTTCAAGGCTCCCAACTTAATGGCTAATTTCTCAGCAAGAAGGTCCAAGGCTGGGTCAACATTGGCTTTGAAGGCAAAATGTTTATTTAAGCGGCCATTCTTCAAAGACGCTGCTTTATGAAGATGATAATTTCCAAGAGGAGTATTACTTTTGAGAAGAATGTTAAATCTGTGTTTGTCATTGGGACTTTTTAATTGGTTGAAATGAGTCTTGGTGGAAGCATACGCTTCATAATTATTTGATGCAGATGTTGTAGGACCCATTGGAACTAGAACTCCATAAGGCGTGTAAATAGCTGATGGTGGTCTCTTTTTGGACTCCATATACTTATGCATCATTTTATCATAATGGGCCTTGGCCAAGACCTGATACATTTGATGCCTAGGATGCACTGCAACGGTTTTTAAGCCAGGTCCCAAGGCAGGATTCCCATCCGGGGAAAATTTCATTGATGACAATGAGCTAGCCTGAACGACCGGTATTTCTTCTTTCAATATTTTTGGGGGTGGTGGCAGCATCGCTTCCTCAGGTACCAGTTGTGGGAACATGAGGACGTAGGGCGTGTCACTGTATACATTTGCTTTGATCGACTCTTCCTTTGGTTGAGATTCTGGTCCTGGTCCTGGTGCGTCATTTTGATTTGGGGCTTTCTCAGCCGAGTTACTGATGGGCTTCTTACTATTATCATCACCTAGAGAGCTGGTGAAATAAGGACCTGAGTCGAGACCAGCCCCATCCGTGTGTGTGTATTGGTACGGCACATTCGGAAGTTTATTTTTATTTGTATTATCTTGTTGCACAGGCTTATTCAGATCCACAGATTCATAACCTACAGTTGGAGGTGGCTTATCATAATAAGCTGACAGTATGTCATATCCCGTTCCACCAGGAATTGGAGAAAATTGCCCCGATGGAGGGCCTGTATTGGTGAAATCACTACCCGACGCTACCGAATTTCCTGGTACACTTTGGGGTGAATAATTTTTTAACCGGTCTAAGCCGTCATCATCATGATGAACAATCTCGACAACTTCGTCGATTGGAAAGGGCTGAAAGTGATTTTCTAACGGATGTCCATGAGGCAAGGGGGGATTGGCAGGTTCATAATCCGGCTTGTTGGACATGGAATGAGTATATGGGGGGAAACTTAGCTTGGGTGTGACTTCGTTCATAGCATCCTGTTCCGACGGGGGCAACGGTATGTTGTTTAGACCTGGAAGAGGTAGATTTACATGTGGGGATCCATGATGAAACTCAGAATTTGGTCGTCCTTGAGGGCTGAATAAGTACGGATTTTGGCTTGATGGAAAATCTGCCGAGCGGCCGTCTGAATTAGAATGATGAGGGTATCGTGACAGATGAAAAGGGGGCCGTGCAGCTTGGAAATGACTACGCAAGAAGGACAAAGGTCGAGACATGCTAAATGATGGACCCTGCGATCTAGGAGGAGAAAACTGAGGAGTACGGCTGGGTTCTCCAGGGGAGGAAGCAACAAAAACGGGATTTCTTGGGTCATCTGCTGGGGGAGGTCCAGGAGTATATCCGGGAGGAGGTTCGGGCATTGGAACATTTTCAACAGTTCCATACACTCGATGTCCCCCTGGAAATGGCAACTGGTTGGAAGTACCACTTTGTGCAAATGTCGAGCCAAATCCCGGAGATAAGTTTGGATTGAAGCTGTGTTCAGGTGGTCCACTTGGACCTTGAAAATTTGAAGCGAAGGCGTCGCCGTTTTGGAAATGATGCCGTAGGTCGTCAGCAGTGATTATATTTGGTGTAGAATGCTCTGGCAGTTGTGCATGTGCCAAATGATTACTATGTATTCCTTGCCCGTACATTTCCGGACCTGTTGGGCTATTACTGTTTTCATTGTTACTGGGCGATTCACGGTGACCAGAAAGGCTGCTTTGAGTATTGTAGCTGAAGGCATTGCCTTGTGAAGAGGATGAAGCAGGTATGTGTTCAGGTCTTGGCAATATAACATTACCATCAAGCACTGGATCATTTGGACTGCTTTGAAAATTATGTTCGCTAAAGGGTGGGTCATTCCCTTCAAGCATTGGTATATTATGGTGGTGATCAATAATTATTTGATTTGGATGATTTTGAATTATGACGTGCTCCGAGTTCGGTGGAGTGTTACCTCTGAAACCATTTTGCTGAAAATTTGAATATGAAATTTGAACTGGATGGCCATTCTGTGGCACCTTGCGTTCATAATTTTGACCATTTAAAGCATGATCGTGGTCAAGGGATTGAAATGAATTGGAGCTGAAGAAAGGGTCTTTATTTCGGTTATAGTGGGATCCAGTAGTTTGGGTGATGAAGGGTGTATTTTCGTCATATCCATTAAATTTACCTCTGTTTATAAATGGAAGACGGTGTTCATTAGAATTAGACTCTGAAACCCGCTGGGAGTTCCAAGAGTCTCCATAAGGTTCGTGCGGGGTTAGGTCTGGAGGCGACTGATTCGGAGAATAATTGTTTTCAAAGTCATTAATAGTTTGATCCGTATGCACAGAGGAAGTGCGGTCTTGCATCGGGGTGGACTCCTGTTGAAAGAGATTTGCTGAATTTTCATTTTTAGAATGTCCAGTAGAAATATCACTTTGGTGGATCACAACGTTCTCAGTAGACGAGCTTGGTTGCATTGGAGAAAATGGTTTGGTCCATAGTTCTCTTCGACTTTCAGAACGAGTTTGGCTTTCATTTATTGAACTTTCCGAAGGTTTGGCATCCCTTCCATCTCCATCATCAAAGGCAGTATTATCCTCGGTCTTTGGAGCCTCTGTGGTTGAGATCTTTGTTGGAGGTGACACAAAGTAGGTGCTGATTTTTTCTGTGTATCCACCGATCATAGGTTTTTCGAGCTGTGGGTCAGGAGTAACTGGATTTAAACCGGTGCTTCCGGAATGAATATCCCGAATTATTATTGGTTTGGGTCCATTTTTGACTACAGATGCAGATCCAAGGCTAGACTGAGTGACAATCGGAGTTGGTGAGCCAACGTCTGGGCTAGGAGTTGTACTTCTGTATTTCCTAGGTCGTAAAGTAGTGAAATCTGTATCTGAATCCAACCTTTTAGAGAAATCTACGCTTCGATCGATCGTTTCTTCTTCTTGTGGATTGTCAGTTGTATTTCCTCTATTTAGCTTTCTCACACGCATTCTAACTCGTCTGCGGCCCCCGCCAGGTCGAGGTTTCCTGGGATGACCGTTCGATTCCCTCAATCTGAAGGCCTCTGCAAATTCTTCTTCTAAGGGTGGATTGCTTCCTTCTCCGCTCGGACTTATCAATGCCATTGGAGTTGGTAAGGGTTCAAGTTCAGGTTCCTCTTCCTCCGCTTCTGTTACATTTTCTTGATCAATTGTATAGTCATTCGATGACCCTGAGAAGTTCTGAACGCTTTCCACAGTCTCTCTCATTAATACCGTATCTTCTAAGGGTACTTTTGTGACCTGAACAACGTCACTTTCCGATGGTAGCATCAAGTTATCTTCCAAAGGGCCGCTTTCGGTACTTCCACTAGTCTGCTCGGAAAAATTGGGCTGAACAATTTGCAAATCCATTTGCTTCTCTGGCTCATTTTCTGAGATAAGCCCGTCCGTTTTTGATGGATAGATATACCTAGGGCTAGGAACTCTAGAAGGAGTAAAAATTACAGTAGACGGAGAAGTCTGCGGATCATTTGGAATCAAGACCTTGGATGATAATTGGAATTGGGAAGCAGTTGGAATTTCCGTATCAAAATCAGGATTTGAAGATCCATCCCAGGGATCTAGAGAACGAGAAGGTGTATAAGTTAAGTTAAGTAAGCATGCAAAATGGTAAAGTATCTCAACAATGCAAGCTACTTCTTCTCTTTACGCCGAGACCAGGCCTATAGATTTATGTTTTTACTGGATTTTGTGAAAATGAGACTCACAGTAGTTATTAAGTTATTTGTATTTCGTCCTCTACATTTATTTACTTTAGTCGTAGACCTTTCCGTACAATTTTTGGAACTCTTTACGACGCATGAAACATGATATGCATACCAAAGTTATGATACTAAAGATAAGATAAAAGTTGTCCACTAAAACGGAAGAAAGAATGTAAATTCATGAAAGCAAATCTTCAATGTCCCATTTAAAATTCTAGGTTTTCACCATCACATATTTGAGAGTCTATGCTTCCTGCGAAATATTGCATATTAGAAAAGCACCCTAAATCCAAACCTTAGTTAAAAAGGATTTCCTATTGAGTAGAAATGTCCTAGTCACGTCATGTCATACCTACAGCCTGATGAAATAATAGTAAAAGTGATGTTCCTTGTCGTTCCACGAACGACCATAATGAGAGGAATTATTTTTGAAACTGTTAGAATAACATGGTAATAAGTTAGATTAGTTTGGCCGCATGGGTACACAGTTATTCTCAGTGCTATAACTAACCGACGTGACTGGCATGTACTTGGATGTGAGGGTTCCGCTCCCTTTCTCTCCAATTGTTTTAGACAGACCTATTGACTTTGGTAGGATTCACTTTTTGTATGTTATACAAAAAGATTCCGTTTTTAAGCAAGGGTGAGGTTCATCTCGGAATGTAGGTCTAATCTAGGTGTATTGCATTTGTTTCATGTCAGTGATTCAAAACAGTTAATAAAAGGAAGGAAAGTATACAAGACATTCCCTCAGCCTCAGTTCAGTTTCAGTTTTTGATCTAATTGCTCTTCGTTAAGGTCAAAAGCTCTAGAAATAATGTAATCCAACAACCAACAATCTTCTAACATTTTACTTGTTTGATTCATTCATTTTGAGCATTCCGTCTGATAGAAGAAAAATATCAAGTCTCCTTATTTGCTTTGTTAGCCTTCCCTCCGCCAGCGTTGATCCTTTTTGATGCAATTTTAATTAAATTAAATTAAAACTTTCCTATCCCCATTTAGTTCACTAAATTTAAACCTGTTTTTGTGAACTCAAGCATCAACAAAAGTTTTAAATTACAGATTTTGTCCCCCCGTTCTACATTAGATATGCAATTATTTATTTTTGACTCTACATTTTAATTTTATGGGAACAATCAATCAATTCTATGTAAAGCTGGTATAGTCCTGCATGCAAATTTGAACCTGTATTATATCATTTATAGAACTTTGGATAGTTAAATCCCTACAGCTTCGTCTTTTATCACTTTTCTACCGTCCGGAATCCTGATCATCAAACGTAAAACGCCTATGACAATCGTCTCGCATACATGCATAAAATTACAAATTAGTGTAATTAAATCTTTCTTACAATTCCTACACAAAGTGCATTTGTATTGTTACATCTGGATTTTCATCAATTTAAGAAATTTATTAAACTTTTTTTTTATCTTAGGTAGTTAAGGGACTATTATTAATTATTTCTATGCATGTAAGATTGCAATTGGAAGATGCTTTAAACATAAACAGCAGCACAATCTAATCTTAGCTCAACGATTAAGGATAAAAATTAAAACATGTAACTAAAGATGCCAATCCCAGGGCCTCCATCCAAGCTACCCTACATTATCTATGGCCTCATGTATGTGATTGCAAACGTATTGCTTTACTTCAATTGTACGAGTTCACGATATTTCTATTCAACCCAGTAGTAACGTCTTCATTAGAACATGAATGCTTATATATAGTTCTGCAGAAAAGGGACGACTATCTAACTTACAAACGATAAAGTAAACGCTTCGCACTCTGCTTGCTCTTCTATCTGTTTTAAAATCTTTCTTGCCTTATCTGCTCGGACCACTTTGTTTTACCGTACTCCAATTACTACCACTTCTACTTCCCATAATCATATCAGATACTCAGATGGATTACGTCTGCATTTGCCCTTAAATCCTCAGAACAGCCTATATTGCTCTTTCAATCCACAATCATTCAGACCAAAATACCGACTTTAATTGACCTTACATTAAAGGAAAGGAATCCCGACAGTAAAAGCTAGCAAGTAAATTACATTTTAAATGTTTCATTTTCTTTATTTTTGACTTTACTCTCAAATGCTATATGCTGCCTGTATTGCATTTTGCATACCCTTAAATGAAATTATCCACGCATATATTTAATGATGATAAGCGTCCCTAATGCCTCTTCGTGCTAAATAGTTATTGCCAGACTGGATTTAACTTGATTTATAAAAATCTTAACCCTTGAATAAGCAAGGGGCTTTTTGATGAAAATACTATACCTGCAGGGAGGACAGATCCTTCGAAACTTCCCGACGAACTTCGCTCAAACACATCATTAAAACTTAAAACCCCTGGTAATCCAACACAAGTGAGATAAATACCAACCGTAAGGCAGGTAACGATGGTTGGTTGACTAATTTTCATATTCAAAACTTAAAGTCTCGTATAATACCACTACCATAATTATTTTCACTCACACAAATTTCATTATAATTATACTTTTCACTCACAAGAATGCTTTATTTCAACACTTTCTCCAATAAATTACAACCGAATGTACACGTATTGATGGTTGACTTTGTTTGGTTTAAAATTTATTTATTTGAAACTTTAAAAAGATAGGTTAAGAAAGTCTCAGTTTTGTCTTCTTTCTTTCCTTAATTAAATGCAATTGTTTCTTAAGTCCGATCTTCTAAAGAAGAAAAAAAAAGAGTGAAATTTTGGGAACCTTATCGATGAGTAAACCTTTGTTGAACAACGAGATGAAGACTGAATGAACAATGATGAGTTTTTGGCAGTCAAGTAAATGTCTGATACGCTTTTCTGGTCATTTCATCGTTAATTTGTGGCGTTTCAAGGTTTATACGGAAAGTTGAGCTCACCCATGACTGAAACCCTCCGCGCGTAGACCTATAGTTAACTCTTACAAAGTCTCTCAAGAGCTTTGGTTAACAGGGATTATAATTCAAACATGGAAACCAGAATTTTAGACCACTTATTATGATTTTTTTTAAAGTATTCCTTCGTTTGGTTTATCCCAACGCATAACATGGTTGTTTTGAAGATTTAAAAAATCATGCCTTTCGCCTGATATGAAATTAAAAATAATGCTTTCATTAAAAACGTAATGATTCTATCTATAAGAACTACCCATAAATGCAGCAGGTAGCAGGTTATAATTTAAGTTCGACACAACTAACCTCTTGATTTTGGTCATAGCTCGGCTCTCTTTGTTTGTTGGGTTTGCTGCTAATCTTGGATGGTTGAGGAATTAAACTGCACTCATTTTACACAAATAGAATCGTAAGCACTTAATACACACTTAAGTTCTTTATTTGATCTTAATTTGTATTCTCATTTCCCATTAAAGTCTACTGTTGTAAATTTATTGATCCATATTAATTCTCTTGAATAGATTTTTAGATCTATCAATGTTTAACGATTGTAATCTTATTAGAAAGTGGAGCCCGTATGCTAAACGATAAGAAGTTTTTAAACAATTACATTCCTAACCAAGATACTTGAAATGGAGATGCGTCTGCTATGTATTGCTATATTAATATTGTACTCTAAGATTGCAAAAAGTCAGCATATCACTGAGATTTAGCTTCTAATTTTTTATTTACAGATCAATCCCTTCTTCCTTGAAACATACTTCCGATTTCAATCAACCAGTTAGTAATATTTTTATCGTTTAAGTTCTTTCGCTCACTCATTTGACATAAACGTTCAACTAGGACTATTTTAAAGTAGAAAAATTATGGACGTGGAAAGCTATATCTAGATAAGTACGACCCAACAGACAGCTTCGCATCGTCGTCAGTTAGTTGCATGCAAACAGATTTAACATAACAGGGTGAAAGTGTCATATGAGTAAGACAGATGATTAAATGAGCAATTATCTAATGCTATGCAATTTTGAGAAAGTATGGTTGATTATTGTGGAGTCCGGTATTGAAGGTCGGTGAAGATTTCTATTGAATTAGGGATTTAAATGAGAAACAAACTAAAAACACACGTTCAAACTGAAGTACTTTGAACAAAATTGAGCTACCTAGCTATTATCTTCAAAGGAACTCTCGAAATCATTTAGTCACCTACTTATCCAAATTACTTCACGGATCAGTACCTGCAAACTTTAAAAAACTCTCATTGATATACAGTGGTCACTAGGATACACGAGGTAGGTCATAGCTTTACTTGCACTAGACAAACAAAGATGAGATGAGAAATACTAAATTTTGGGTAGTTTTGTCCTTTTGTCTCAAAATGACAAATTACTCTATTTATTTTATACTAAATCCCCTTGCTTTTTCTGTGGTTACTTAAATCATAATTGACTGTGACCTACTCAAAATAAAGGTTTCAAAAAATGAAAATGCAATAAGAGCCTATGCTTCCTTATGACCAATGAACAGGAAAAGTAATGAGCTGTGTTCATTTCAAAACTGTAAATGCGGATTGTGAAAAAAACCTATTTTAAACCAGCATTTGTGTGACCGTTCATTACATTTTTCACGATTTTTTATCCACAAAATCCAATCGTCTGTAACGAAGCCTATCCATCAAGCATGCTGCATATTTAATTTTTCAATTATCCAATATTTGGCCAGCTCAAGTTTTAAAATGAAAAAAAGGTTTTCTTAACTCATTAAAAACAGACAAGGAATCCTACTTTTTATATGAATAAATGCATAGCGTTTTACTCAAGTATTGTCAGGTGGAACATACATAACTTGAAGTTACAGAAGTCGAATTAAAAGTTGGATATCTCAACTAAAGTAACTGGGCGGTTACAGAAAGTGCGAACTTTCTTGAGACCTTTTTTAATTTTTACATACAGCCCAACTAAATTATATAGCTTTTGTTAACTCAGTTGAAACCTTTTAACATTAATAACTGTAATATTATCGTAATCCTTGTCATTCACGGTTCATTCAGAACTTACGTCGTATAAAGCTTAAAGACTTTCAAAAATGAATTCACAATGAATGAAATGTAACAAACCTTAAAACTACCACTTATACTGATATTCTTGACAAAATAATTAAGATTTTGGCTTCAGATAAAGTACTTGCCATGCCTTTCACACGACAAGTCAAACCTTCCGAAACATCTAAATAAATCAACTTTAAAAAACTGATTTATAAAACTTCAAAAATATCTCAAATGTGTCCAAAACGGTCGTCATATCATAAATGAACTCTAAATACCTGTAAATAAATAAAAATTAAGTCCTGTTCAACTTCAAATGAGCAATTTTTGGTGAAAATTTCGAATTCAAAATTCCATAACGATAACTGAAAAATTGCCCTACAAAAGGGTTGTCAGCCGATAGGAAATAACTAGTAATTCGTTTGTTCGTCTGCACAGATTATTTAATGAACAAATAATGAAATGAAATTGCAATACAAACTATAAAGGTTTGGTGGCTTATTTAGCCCACTTTTCAGAGATTTTGGCTTTTTCCCTACGCTGCGCTCTGACATTTTAATTGTTTTAGTGTACGGAAGAAGTTGAACAAATTCAATGCTCATTTCCTCAATCCAAAATCATTTATTAAAGGATGAATATCTTTTTATATGAATGAACGATCACCCTGTCGGTCTGACCGTTCTTCTTCCGGTTAACTCCAGAGCAGTTGCAGTTTTTGAAGTTCCATTTTCGGATATTATTGGTGGTTAACCTAAGATTTAGCTCAAAGGTTGTCCTTGTAGGCCACACCCCTCAAGGTCAGCGATCACGAAAAGTTTAAAGCAAGTGGGGCGTCTTTCAAAAGCTATTTACTAATACATTTCAAAACATTTGTTTGCATTACTCTTAGACGTTCAGGTCAAAAGTTATGACCTTACTAAGGTCAAAATGGGACCATGGGAGACTTTAGTGCAAATACTACAATTCATCCCTTTGTTAGTGCGTTTACAACCTTTCCAGATTCCTCTTATTGCATGTGAATAATGAGGGATCTATTTGTAATTAGTTCATAGCGCACTGTCCACCTTCAGCTAAAATAAATAATTAATTGATATTAATTTACAGAAGAGCAACTACAAGTGGGTAACAGTGGGTACAAATACCATTACAAGATAGGACGGGGTATGACTAGGGCTTGTCTAATAAACGTGTAAAGGATAGGCGTTTTCTGGAATTATTTGGAGTGCATTGAAAACCCAAAGGGTATACCCAATTATAACATGCATTTCCCTATCCCCTTGACAAAGTTGACTCTTAAAAGCAAATCCTTAGCTTTTAAACTAACTTAACCAACCCAAATGTCTTATGAATCCTGCCAACTGCTGAAATGGGAATAACTGAAAGCAAAGGCACTTAAATGACTGCTGCATATGGGAATGGGATTACCGATGTTTAGTCTAGACAATATTAAAACCTGCAATTTTTTGGACAAAGTTCCAACATAAAACGCTAAAGTTGAGTTGAACGCTGCTCACCGTATTTCCGGTTATTACTACATCCCTCCCCTAAATTACTCCAACCCGAAATACCCTAAATCCTCGCCCATACACCGCGGCTTGTAATGAAAAAAAAGATATTTCGAAGTATTTTTAAAATAGAAGAGCACATGTAATAGATAGGCGTGCGGCATGATTATCGAGGGCGGCATGTGGGCGAGGATTTACTGTAACTCCCAACTAGCTTTCATCGTTAAAAATTAAAAATAACTCCTCCGGGGAAGTAATTTCCTGAAATACGGTAATCCTTCCTCCAAGTCCGTAACTTTGTGTTGGGCCAACTAAAGATTGAGACTGTTTGGCGTGTGTGAATTGTGAAACGAAACTCGGCTTTTTATGAGCGTATTCTCCTTCCTACTTGAAAATAAATCCATATGCTTCATCGTCACACTCAACTTTGCATCAAATTCCATTAAAATCTGCTCCATATTTCACCTTTTTTTATTGATTTTTTGAAGGATAAAGTAAAAGTCGTTGAGGGTGATTTTTTTTGAATATTTACGGATAAAACCACACTGGCTGGGGTGAGTAATTTTTACTTTATTTTGCATCCTTTTATTAGAAATGTGAGTAAGTATGACCTGACCTGACCTGACCTGACCTGACCTGACCTGACCTGTACCTGAGGGTATCGATAAGCTCGGTAGGTAGGTAGGGTTGATATTCAGGCTCATTTGATTTAATGTATGCTATTTAATTTGGTATTCTAGATTTATAACAAAAATATATGCGGCCAAGTATTTTTAAATTGTGCACTTTTAGCTGGATTAAAAATACAAATAAAAAACAGTAATGGAAACAACTTTGGTTGAGTTTTAGTAAAAGTTCAAGAAGGCCGTGTAATAATGAGTAGGGAGGGGGTCAGGAGGTCAATTCCGATGTTTTTTTTGTAGGTTGTAGTTGTTTTGGTGTGACGCGATTAAAAAAATGTATATTTTTCAGATAAGACGGTGTATTTGGATCTGATAAGTGTATCTGGATAAGCGATGGGAGATGCGGACGAAAAGGCAGTAATCGAGGCTGCGATCAAAGCTCAAGGGGAAGTTGTGAGGAAATTGAAAGCTGAGAAGGCTCCTAAGGAAAAGGCACTGAAAATATAATGAAATGGAATATTTTGGTTGAATTTTGGATAGTTTTCTTATTCTTCTTCCTGGGGAACATTAAATAAGTTAATACTTTTCCTTTTGTACCCTTCCTTCTTGGATTATCATCCTATCTTGGTTATCATCCTATCTCGGTTATCTTATGGCTATTAACTTCCGCCGGCTCTGCCCTCCATTCCGTCTAAATGGCTTCAACATTCTTCAACATTGTCGAGAATCTGTTTCTTTATTCTCTACAATAATCCCTCAGGTGGACGAACAAGTTGCTAAGTTGTTGGAACTCAAGGCTCAAATTAAGGATGATGTCCCCCATAAGTTTCAGCTTAAAGTTCCTAAGGTAAGGTTAGCGGATATTTTGTGGCGAACGAGTAAGTATGGAGAGGCATAGACAGACAGATATAAAAAGGGTTTCATGTGAAGGGATTTTAAAATTAAAAAATGTTTTTATGATCTAGGGGACTAGGGATTATGGTCCGGACCAGATGGCTATTCGAGAAAGAGTTTTGAGCACTGTGATCAAATGTTTCAAGCGGCATGGAGCACAGACCATTGACACACCGGTTTTTGAATTGAAAGACGTTCTAACGGGAAAGTATGGAGAGGATTCCAAACTGATTTACGACCTGAAAGACCAAGGAGGAGAAATTCTTAGTTTGAGATATGATCTTACCGTCCCTTTTGCAAGATATTTGGCTTTAAATAAAATAAGCTCAATCAAAAGATACCACATTGCTAAGGTCTACCGGCGAGACAATCCTTCAATGACTAAAGGTCGATATAGAGAGTTTTATCAATGTGTAAGTAAAATACTTGTATGTATGCTAGCTGAAGTAGTGCATCATTATTTGGTATAAAATTAAAAATATGTATTTTTTAAATTCGGTAGGATTTTGACATTGCTGGTTCCTACGATCCTATGCTACCTGATGCTGAATGCGTTAAAATTGTTGAAGAAATTTTAACATCTTTGGAAATTGGCGAGTTTCAAGTAAAAATAAACCACAGAAAGATATTGGATGGAGTGTTTGAAATTTGTGGAGTCCCTGCAGACAAATTTCGAACTATTTGCTCTTCAGTTGATAAACTGGACAAATCTACTTGGGAAGAAGTTCGTAACGAAATGATCAATGAGAAAGGCTTGGCTCCTGATGTAGCGGATGCAATTGGTGGACGAATTCAAATTAGTGGAAATCCTGCTGATGTAATAAGTGGTTTAAAAGGCAATGAAATTTTCATGGCGAATAAAAATGCGAAAGAAGGATTGGAAAACATGGAACTTCTGGTGAAATACTGTGCATTAATTGGTGTAAATTCATCGGTACTAAACTTTGATCTCAGTCTTGCCAGAGGCTTGGATTATTACACAGGAGTTATCTATGAAGCAATTCTAATAAGTAAGAAAATAACTTTTCTGGTTATAACTTTTCATGTGCATATCTAGTAAAACAATATGTTGCTAAATTGTTCAATTACTTTCCTAAGGTCGGGAAAGTAGCGGCGAAGTGGTAGGAGTGGGAAGCATAGCTGGTGGAGGACGTTATGATAACCTCGTTGGTATGTTTGATCAGAAGCATCGTCAAGTTCCATGTGTTGGGGTGTCAATTGGAGTGGAGCGAGTTTTTAGTATTTTGGACCAGAAAACTACTGAGAAAAAGTTGAGAACTGTTGAAACTGAAGTTTTTGTAGCAACTGCTCAAAAAGGACTGTTAGAGGAAAGAATGAAAATATTGTCTCTTTTATGGAATGCTGATATTAAGACAGAGCACTCTTATAAAGCCAACCCAAAGCTCTTGCAGCAGCTCCAATATTGCGAAGATATGGAAATCCCGTGGTCAGTTGTTATTGGAGGAAGTGAATTAGAAAAAGGAACGGTGAAACTTCGCAATGTAATCACTCGTCAAGAAGAAGAGATTAAACGGGAAGAATTAGTCCCTCACCTTATCAAGCTTCTGACCAAATAGTTACCATCTGAACAGTATTTCATGATGTTTTTTGTTATACTTTGTGCAAGAATATTTGTATTTACATCAACATCATTTGTATGGACATCAGTTGTTGATTGTCTGTTCCACTCACTTTTTCTAGTATAAAAATTGGCGTTATGTTTAGTGTGTGAAATCAAGGTGTGTGGTTTTTTTAAATATGTAATTTGCAAAAATACAAGATTTGTTTCCATATTGTTTGGTAGCTTATTTATTGGAATGAAAAAAATATTCTGTTTCATTAATTGACTAGAACAAAATTGTATAGAGGTATTTCAAAAGCAGTTTTTCTGTCGTCAATCTAGTTTAATATTAAAAATAGACATCACCGGAGGAAGCATGATTCTCATTCTGATTGCTAGTTTCCGCTTGAGAAGCGGATTGACATCTACTTGTAGGTGCAAAGTTTCTTGAACACAACTCTTTCATAGTCCATAGTAAGGCTGAAATAATTCCTGGAATGGCTAGCAGTAGGAATGTTACGGGTAGCCGATCACCACCATAATCATCAAATAGACCTATGATTTCAAAACACAATTACTGGCTAAATTATTGCTCATTCCTGGCTTTGTATTCAATAAATTAGATGCTAGTATTTCTGACCTAAGGGATCTACCAGAGAAGTGATGTTCACAGCAAAGTACTTATAATTAAGATTTGGGGTCATAGGATGAATGGCATATGTATATCCAACAGTTGGACTGTGTAACAATACACAGAGGCAGAGATTTAGCCCAACTTTAATTAAATGGAGAAATGCATAAGTAGTCGGCAAGGCAGAAGTTCCAAATTCTTCATCCAGTACTAGTGACTCCAAGCCAACATTTACACCAGTACTTGTCCCGTAGACAACGCTTAAAATATAGATCAGTCTGAAATCTTTCACCATGCCCAGCCCTGTCGCAAAAGAAATTCTAGTTGTAAAAATAATACAATCATTACTCGAAGTACTCAGTACACTTCAGTTCAAAATACATAGATTTACCTGCTATGACTAAGCTCCCGATTAAATTCGAAAAGTAAAATAATGTCTTTCGCTTCATACAGTGAAGGTCAGAGAGGTACAGTACAACTAATCGTGCGACAGTATCAGCCGTATATATCAGAAGAAGTGACATTTCCCCTTGTCCGCTTATGTCTGTCAGATTCCTGATTGCCTTGGTGTAAGCGAACACAACTACAGGGACCGTGGGGGAAGTGACCATCGTTAACGATATTCCAACAGCTATGATGAGAAAAGTCGGATTAGTTAGGTAACTTCGGTCTAAACTAGACATCTCTCTTTTTATACGCTGCCTCACAGAAAGTTTATCACGAATAGGAGTACCTACTCCGTTCAATCGCCCACCATACTGTTTTTGAGAGTTTACAAACGCTTCAGTATTACTTAATGTATTTGAGATACTATCTCTTTCTGGCAGCTTATCCAGGAGTGTGCTTTCGGGACTTAACTGCTCCTCTTCTTGACCGGAAGTAAAGGAAGGGAGACCTTGAATGTTGGATGTCATATTTGTAGAAACTGTCGTGTCGTTTAACGTCATTTCAAGGTTCTTAGTTTCTACTACGGGTTTGGTATTGCTGAGATTATTCATGGATACGGATGAGGCAGGGGTGCAGTTACCGGTTGCTGCAGCAGAAGGTCCTTCAGATTCCTCGGGAATGTTTGGCAAAAGAGAGGCTGAAACTTTGAGCAGATATTGGCTTCGTTTCCTACCGTTAAAATTGTCATTAGCATTATACAATTGCGTCAAGGGGAACTCTTCCAATGAAGTTGTGTCCCTTTGAGAGCTTTCTCTTCTTAAGGATCCGTTTAGGTTAGAATCTGATGGGGTTTGTGTAAAGTGTCCCCTCTCATCTGAGAGATTTCCACAGGTCTGCCATGAGGATTCCGATGTCATGTAAAGAATTGCTCCAAAAAATGCCAGGACTGATGACAGCGATTTTAATTGAAAGGTTTCCTCCGGACCGTTAAAAATGCTGTATAAATATAAACTGAAAAAGTATCCTAGAGCAGCGTTCAATTGAACTATTCCAACTGCTAACCCTTTGTATTTTGTGAATTTTGAAATCACTAGCAGCAAGGTTGTGTGAACAGCTAGGCCGAGGCCGAGACCTGAGGATGGAATAAAGGGTGTAATTTAGAGCAAATCATTAGAGTATTTTCGGATTGTTTCTGTTGAGGGGATGTACTTTTGAGCTCGTCTAAACTTATCATTTGTTTTAGGAACGATGTGCTCCTGGAATTGTGAATGTTATTCATAGGCGCAACCACAAGGGGATACCAGGGGGTACAGCATTAAAGGATATGAAGGGGTGTGGCTTAGTGGGATTGGGCGGTGCCTACTTAACATGTAAAGGATAGGGCTTATCGGGATTCAGGAACTCCAGGGGGATACATTGGAAAACTAGGGTATACTCGTACTCCCAGTGGTTGCGCAAAGATGTTCTTGGTTACGATCGATTACAAGATATCTTAATGAAAAATGTTTGAGGTAGTAACGCCGTTTAACCCAAGTCCAAAAGAGCCCCCCAAACTAAAACACTGCAACCGATACAACTGCGATTGACCTCAGTTTAAAGCTTCCGTTTAGCATTAATACGTGTCAAACTTACCAACTATAAGTGCATAGGACATAAAAAACCAAGTCCTCTCTTCAATGGTAGATGCCGCTATCAGAAATCCGCATGCAGCACTGAAGCATCCGAGCAAAATAATCCGCTCAGCATTAAATATGGCTGCAAGAGGTCCAGCAAGTACTCCTAAGTAAGTAGAGTGAGTTCAGAATTTAAAAAAAACTTAACGCATACGGGTTTGCGGTTAACGGGTTTTTTGAGCTAGGAATAAACGCATTAAAATGTCCACAGCCCATTTCCAGCCCTAAATAAACATGAATTAAGGCACAATGCCGTCTTTTATGCATAACTGTGTCGAAAGTATGCAAAATGCAAACTCATGCAACATGTGAATGCATTTTCACTTTCTATCTCTCCCTCCGTCCGGGTTTCGCTTACTAACTCTCGACCGGTTGCACTTAGTGAACTTCTATTTCCGGGTATCGATATGGAGAGTTTGGATTGGACGGGCCAAGGGATTTCATTGACAGAAGGATATTTTTTAAACGAGCTCTATCATCCTCAAAAATACCTACTAGCATCGTATTTCAGAAATTAAAGAAAGGTTTAGAATAACTCATACTGTCTTAGACACAATACTAACTAGGTACAAACTAAGTTAACAAAACCTGCTTATTCGAATCGCATTATGAAAAGGTCAGATTTGACTTGTTAATATGTTTCTACTAAAAAGCAGGCATGAAACTAAAACGTCTTACTAGACTCCAACCAGCCCAGGGAATTTCCCATAAAAGTCGTAGCAGGCTTTGACGAAATGAAGAGAATTTGATAGCGATAATGTTTTATATCTTGTCATATTTTTACATCACTTACCACATAACATCCAAACGGTATACATGGTGTTTACAACCCATATTTGATATGAAATCGGAAGAGCAGTTTCTTCAAATGCAAATCCACTTGTAATGCAAGTTGAAGGACCTGCAAACTTTCATTTTACAAAATAAAGTTCAAGTTAACCAGCCTTACACTGATGAGCTCATAATATCATGGAGTAGATAACAGGGAATAGCTCAAATGATCAGAGTAGTGTGGACATAATAAAACGTTCAGGAGATTAGTTTTTATTATTCATTAACTGTGTACTAATACAATAAAACCATAAAGCATTGAGGTGATCGATTTAAAAATGCTGCATGAAATTTGGTTTGCATAAAAATATGCAACTTTGAAAGATAAAAGACTGCAAAGTAGATAAATGTAATTGTAAAAAATAAAAAACACCGAATGCATGAGAAATGAATTTTACTTTTCCTTATTATCTTAAAGTAATCTCTAAGCCATTTTATGGGCAACTCAAAAGATACTTGTTTTGTGGTTAGTGTTGGTATATTGTGCTATTTCTGTCAATTTTTTCCAACTTACCATCAAAAATGCACTAGTTCCCAGTAAGATCCAGGAAGAATCTTGGGCTTGTCCCATGATTCTTATTCCAGATATGGTTTAATTTAAATTACAAATCAATTATTAAAAATCGTAGTTTATACAATATTATTATTGCACTAAAACACCACATTTTGCAGCTTGATTTTGGTTAACTTGGTAATTTATTGAGATCGAATTGTATATCTGTCTCAAATATTTCTCAGATTATATTCAAACGTTAAATTCTTTTTTTTAAAGAATAGTTAGAAGTCGAAGTTACTGCGAAATGGTTTCTGCCCTTTCAATACGCAAAGCATTAAAATTAAGGGTATTTAAACCTTGCGATTTAAACAAAATTAAACAGCATTACATATGTCTAACATGTAATTCTAGCCGTACATGTGTTTTTAGAAGACAAACCAACAAATTGCGTAGTAAAAATACCTGTTTGCAAAGGTAAGTTAACCACTGCGTTAGTTTTTTGTGTATAGCAATAATGAAGTAGTTTAGTTTGTATGCAAAAGGCACCCTACTTACTCGTCAGTACATGCAGAGCATAGAATTATACAGTATTGTATTGCAATCGACAGTAGTTTTTAATACAAATGCAAAGACCGGCCTAAGTCTGCAAATCCATGATGGTCACTCAACGCTGCTGAAGCATTCGGTCGACAAATTATGATGCTACAAATGCCTTACAAATTATATAAGTTATTTCTAAAACGTGTGTCAGTGTCAGCTCCTTTGAACTATTGAGGATAGATAACCGCATGAAAACTAAATTTCAACGCGAGAGTTGAAGGGAATGCAAGTGTTTACTGTACATAATTTATCATTTGCAGACTGACAAAAGAACAGCTTAAAACCCTCTTGCAAACCGAAAGAAGTTTAATCTATCATACGGAAATATTATTTGCAGACTTTAGTTTACATGTCACAAATGAAAAGTGATGAAGTTGCACTTTTGCAAAGTAATGGACGCAAGCAACGGCTAATGGATATGTCTCTGTTTAGCATCAATAAGTAAACAAAACGTTAAAAACGGTAGGAAATTATGTACACTCGACTTTACTTTATAGCCACCAAGAAAGAAGGCTTTACTAGACGGTCTAGCTATAGACAATATTGAAACAATAAGCCCTCTTGGGTAACATTTACATGCTCCTTGAAATTAGCTCTGCGAAATAGAAAATTAACACTCTGTTTCTAATAATAGACAAAAATGAAGTTAATGCGTGTCTCTTAAGTATTGAAGTTTATGCACTTGTGGATGAAAAAAAGGAGTATTTGATTTTCTAACTTTAACAGGAAATTTCATATTAAAACACTTTTTCCTGAACCTGTTCGAAATTTCAACTCTAAAACAATAAATAGTGTTTCATAAACGACGGTCCTAATAAGGACTAGGAAGGAGTATGGTCAATTTGGAGTTGCTAACTGATGTGTGTGGTATATTCACATGAAAGCTTCGGAAAGCTCATGTTAGCTCTTTCCTTTTGTTTGCAAACGTCACAATTGCTTTCAGAACTTTTATAATTAATCAAAAAATGTTTAAAGTAGCCAAAATTGCGTCTTTGAAATGTAACGCACATATGCAGAATTCAATGAACAAGTGGTGGAGAGAGAATACCTAATCCTCTTTGCTAAGCGTGAAAGTTTGTCAGTGTGTCCGGAGTAATCTCCTAAACGGCTTGACAGAAATCGGTTTGATTGAAGATAATTTATCAATTCAACATAAAAGTTAAAAAAAGAAACAATATCCAACAAATCATTGATTTTTGTATACTAGAACTGCCTTGCATACAATTCAATACCGAAGACACTAGTTTTTTCAAACCTTTTTATTACAGACTTATAAAATTCTTGAAAAACTAACCAAATGTCAAATCCTCATTTATTGCTTCTTCTCTACACATATCCCGACACTTGTCTTGGATCAAAGCTTGCATGAATTATCATTATCAGTTCCCGTTTAATTTATAATCATGAAGCAAAATATGTAGAGATAACCAATTTATTGAGCCTAGAATACGGCTAAACACAAGCAAACGTCAATACAGTATGCAGTAAACCAGAATGTTTTCGAACATTTTTTGCTACCTGGGCGAATGCTTTCATGGTCAGCTCAGCGGTTGACAAGTTGTTGTAAGTTGTGATGATTACACAAAGCTTTTTGTTCTTAGTTAATCTAATTGCAAAAAAAAGTTATATCTGCTATTGGTACGTTACTTGCTTATGTAGTTCTAAAGAACCAAAGCAATGAAACCTAAGTCCAGCCAGCTCAAGGCCTTGAAGACGAATGGATAATCTTTTAAAAAGGCAAGATATTATGCAAACTGTTTTTATTGTTCGGAGGTTTGGGAGATTGATGGCATTTAACTGAATATTTTGTTTAATGCTACCGAATGCCGTATACGGATGCTCATGGATTTCATACACCAGAGATCTATGAGCAACGATTTATCTTCACACATAATGTTTGTTCACTTTATTGAGTTTCGTTTGATAGAAGTCATGAAAAAATTATAATTATAATATGAAATTTTACGTGAAAGCGACATTTGAATAGACGAATCGGTCTGTGGATGTCACAGATTTGGTTACATAGTTGAGTCGTTGGCTGCACTGCCAGTTAAACAAACTCCTTCCTACTAAATCGCAGTTATTTGTTGCATTCCTACCAGTTAGTGGATTTAACTAGGACAATAATTATAGGATAAATAAATATAAGTTGCAGATGATTTTAAACCAACCGTCTTGCCCGTCAGGGCTTAAATAATCTTGCTGGACAAAAACAGCTTATTTCTGCAGCCATCATAAACGAGCAATAAAAGGCTTGATCTTTTTAGAATTAGATAAATATGTTATCGCGGAACAACATTTTACAATCTTGCTTCAGCTTGTGTGCTCAGTTAATTATACAGAGCTTAACTCAAAATATGACGCTTTATGCACGAAAATGGTTTGTTATCCAGCCAGTACCAATAATTCTACCTCACAATTGAACTTCCAGGAATACGTCATGTCAAAATTCCAAAGTAAAAGCCCCTTAGCGACCTTTATCGCTACAAGGACCAGACTGAATTAAATATTCTATGAGGTGGATCTTAAACCACCTTCCAGGCTTGGAAATAGGGTTGCTCGAATACCCCGTTTAGAAACGGTGACCATAACGCGTTACTTTAGCATTCCGGATTTTGCCTAGACCCCTTAAATTCAACCTAGGCCTAATTCCCTTAAACATCTTAATTATTTTCTTTCTACAGCGTTTTTAAAAAGCGGTACTAAGCAGACAAATAGCTACAACGCTCAAATGCCTATGACTTTATTATTCATCCAGTATTTTTTTAAAATCCGCTTAAACTGCTGGCCACAGAAGTAAGCTTAAACTCGAAGTATTTTACAGCAATTAACAACTGGTTCAGTTTATTTGGTCCATTCCATACCTACCTAAAACCTTGGTTATCTGTAGATATTTAAATTGAAACATATTAAGAAAGGTGCATAATTCGAACTCTTGAAGACAATCGGGTTTTCTTACTCATCTCCTGCCAAAATACACGTCTCAATCGCAATCTTAGCTACAGGGTTCGCAGTTGGTTTCTTATGGTTACACCATGGTTTATTGGTTATCAACTCGGTGGTTTTTTAAATTTGCCATATAAAGTTGGTTACACCAACTTGGATGTGCACCAATGGTTTATTGGTTACACCAAGGTGCATTGGTTATCAATTCGGTGGTGTATTGGTTTACAGCAAACCCTTAGCTATACCTCAAACTGGCCTGTGTATGAAAACTGGATGAAATTTAATTCGCCTTTTTTTTAGATGTAATTAAAAACGAAACATTGTAATAATAGACAATTAATTCCTCAAGGGACTTATTCCTTAAACCCCAACAATAAAAAAAAACTCCTTAGCCCTGCAGTAGTGTAAAGAAACTATTTATAAACTATTAAACTATGGAGTGGAGGGGGGGGGGATTAAAACGAGACGTACGTTAATAAGTTACAAACTTTATTTATATTAACAGATATCAGGATTAAAAAGGCTGTCAATTCTCAGGAATAATACTCCTTTTACAAAGGTGGTTGTCAAATACCAACCGTTACCTCACACAGACAGACAGACAGACGTGTATAATTTCTGCAGTAAAAGTAAAAGAACTTTTGGCTCAGCCTCCGTCTCGGTTCAATTCAATCCTTCTCTAATTTTTTTTTGCAAATGCAACATATTTTATTAGCTTAGCTCTCTCATCTCATTCACCATTCAATTCAGCCATCTTAATCCGCAATCATTCATAATATAATATATCACCAAAATCATAATCATACTATTTAATTATCTCCCTACGCGTCTAAAAACAAGGGCATTCTATCCTTCTTTCTCCACTCTATTTTTCTAAAACACCTTTAATCCAATTCCAAACCTATCCTCTCGTCGTAGATAGAATAGGCCATAATATAATCTCCTATATATAAAAAACCAACGTCTTAATTTAAAAAAAAAAAACCTAAAAAAAACTCAATTAAATTTGGAAGAGTGAGACGTATTTTGTGCAGAAAATGGAGTGATTTGGTAGAGTTAGTTGGTGTTAGTGTTGGTAGAACCAGCAGAATCAGCAGAATCTCAAAGCTGACATGATGACGGAACTTTATTAGAAAAGTGCAGTGTCCTCCTCCTTAAATATTAGATTCCGCCAGGGTTTCTTTTTCTCCTCAAATTCTCCACAAATCGAGCCCATCGCCTCTTTCTTATTCTATTCTTGGTTTTTTTAAAGGTAAAACGCTATTTTGGAAATAATAAAAACCCACCTTTTAAAAACTCCATTATTTTTATAATAATTTACTTTTACAAGTTCTCTGACTTTATTTACGGAGTTTCTACATTTTTTTATTCCGTATAAAAGTTTGTTGTTATTGTTGTGTGAAAGTGAAGGGTTTGGATATTTTTTAAAAAGTTAGAATTGAAGGAATAATTGGAAGTTTCGTGGGTTTATTTTGTTATTTTGGTAAAGTTAAAGTAGTTTTTGGGGTTATTTTATTGTGATAAAGTTGATTTAAATGGGATTTATACACCTTTTAATTATTTACTTATTTAATGTGGGTGGTGGGGTGTACTTAAGTATTTTATTTTTTTATAGGGAAATATATTAAGCAGGATTGGGACGCTGATTCCTCCTCCCCCAAGCAAAGCGTCAGTTGTCAGTTTGGGATTGTAAAAGGGAAGAATCCTAGCTTTCTAGTTCTAGCCACGAGGCTGAGTGGATAACTATTTAATATTCGATTTGTAAACGTCCAAAATATGAAGGCTGGACTGTAGCGGTTTGGTCCAATGTATTCCAGGAATAGGAAGTAAGAAAGTCCCTCTTTTTCCAAGTTTATTCAGTATTTTATGTATTTAAAGGCCATTAATTTGTGTTTATGACCCTGACAAGCCTATGGTTAATTCTTGGAGGTGAAGAAGTGAGTTTGGTTAGTACGGGAGGCCTTTTTAGGTCATATTGGATGAATTTATTACTAAAGATCGTCGTAAGGAACCAGCAATAGCAATGAATGGTCAATTGGCTGAGGTCAGGGTCAAAAATGTAAACTGAAGTGTAAAGAGTCGGGCAAAATGTTGGTGATAAAGGTCAGGAATTGAGCAACAGCAACGTCATTAGGAGTTTCAGTTAGTGGTAATTGATTTAGATTGAATTTGGATACCCATTTCCAGCATTCGGGATTCAAGATCGTTATGTTTACTGCCTTAATTAATTATCGCCAGAGTATATGGTCAGGCTATGCAGTCTGATCAGTTCTAGACAGGAATAATGTAAAACTGCGGAAATTAAAGTAGTTACTTGATCCTTTGACTATGTACCCCACCGTAATTACACGGACGTTCGTGCCTGGTCACCATTGAGTTTTACTCAGTTTGAGGAATATAGGGAAGATTAATTCATTTAAATTCGTTTGCCGAATTATACTCCTTTCTCAATAATGATAAAGGTCATATTTCTAGTAAATTAGCAATACCATGTTCGTATCGGACCAAAAAAAATACTGGCCAATTTTTAATTAGACTAATGGCAATCCCACCAGTAATACTGATTAGTGGCCATTAATTACGGTTGAATTATGTAGAAGTAATGAAATATTGTACGATAACCCACACATGCACTTAGTTTGCATTTCCGAAAGCTAATTTTGAGGTTTATTGAAGCGGAAAGGATCATTTTGACACTATCTTTATGTTTGTTTGTAGGCATCTAGTCAATATTGATCTGCGTCCTAATTAAGTTCATAATAGGTGGACATAGGTGAGACCATTATTAAGCTCTTCCTTTTTCGGTAGCTTGGTTTAAAATATTTTGTTGTGCAGCAAACAAGCCTCTCATTAGTTATTGACTTACTACCAGTAATAGGAAAGTGCTGTATGGTTAATGCATAAATTGTATGTAAAGTAAGGAAGTACATTACAATGAGCAATAACGCCGTCATTGAGGAAGGAAATTTTTCCACGTTAAGTTAAAAGTGGTTTAGAAGGTGTATTATATTGGCATATTGTAGTTTTGCTGGTTATTGTCGTTTTTTATGCAAGTCCTCGCGATTCCATGGGCTCACCACTTTCCTCCTCGTATGATAATCAGCAGAACAGCCTTTGTGGTGTAAATGTGAATGAATTAGTTGCAAGAAGGGTTATGCTGAGTAGGTTAATAGCTCGCTCATTCCGGTTTGACATTTAAACTTAACACAGAGGCTTCACTCACGGCACGTTGCGTTGGGACGGTCAGCGTTACGTTTGAGCATCCCTGAAAGAAAGCTTACATTAGAAGTTGAAATTTAGAACTCTGTACAATATCCGCCACAATCCGGAGTTTATATTATCAAATTAAAATGTCCCGATATCCAGGTATAAGTAGATACAAGTTAAGACTAAAGATAGGTTTCTTGTTGATCTGATTTTTCCTTTTCTGACTAAAAATGCACCATATTTAGACGTAAACTTTAACTTTCAATCCAACTAAACCACTTAACTCTTAACTATATTAAGGTGAAGATTTAAGTTATCGTTTTAATATCCTGTGATTCGTTTGCCATACTGTGAACTTTCACTATTTTATACTCCAGCACGGGAACTGTAAACCTTTTAGCGTTGTAGAATTATTTTAAGGTCGATTTTTATGGAAATATATACGAAAAATACCAACCACATTTAAAACATGGATCTATAAAATTATGCATATAATCCTAAAAAAAACTTTGAAATCATCACAAAACGCTTTTTACTATTTTGACTCAGGTAGGATAAAAATTGATGGAGTTGAAAGATGAGCCAGTGTTTTAAAAATTACCTTCTCCCTTGATAGTCGGAATCAGCATACGTGCGATTGCTATGAAGCGTTTTATAAAGTAGTATCCTCTTCTGTTGTAATAGATTGTACCTGGTTTTTGTTTCACAGTTGTCGCTGATGACGCAGTTTGAATCAATGGGAGAGGGGAAAGAGAAAGCTGTATCGGGGAAAAACCATCAAAGTAATAAAATGGGTGATGCTATTGTGAAAAATAAATCTACAGCGCTTCCAGTTGCTGTTGAAAATAATATAGATAAATCAAGTGGATCCAGCAAATCCAGCTCAACGGATAGTTCTCGGATCAAAATTCTGAAAGTCTACCGAAACGGCAAAGCGAAAGAATTGAGTCAAGCAGTGCCAATAGTTATAGACAAAGATGTATCATCATGGTCGGATGTCCTCAACCTGTTCAATGAATCAGTACATGTCTCTGTTCAGAAAGTGTTCACTATTAAAGGAAAGATGATATCAACCACGGGGGATTTAGACAGAGTGGACGCAGTAGTTGTTGGTGGTAATGAGCCGTATAAATTACTCTCGTATGGTTTCCGACCAAGTGCAAGTGGTACAAACGATACGGTCCCGGTTTCAGGTCACCATAATAAATCAATAAATAACAACTCATCTAAATCTAAACTTCGGAAGAATGAACGAGCAAGCTTGGCAAAGTCGGTTATCCTTGAACCCACTTCATTAAGCGGGATTGAATCTGAACATAAGCATGGAAGTCCACTAATGAAAACATTTTCTGAGCAAAATGTATCTATAATGGAGAAATCTAGTTCACCAAAGCTGAGAGTTAGACATCCGAATTCAACTAATAAGGCTAGACCGGTGTCTGCTTGTCAACATGGAAGCATGTCATCGTCTATTGAAAGAAGGAGTCCTCTGGGTGTGTCTCGGATTCCTAAAAGAATAATTCCCTCTCCTGTGATTAGTAACCATCAGCAGGCTTCACTTAATACTTCTCTAACCGTCCCATCAAGCCTTCATGTATGCAATCTTGTAAAATCTAAAAAGATAGAAAGCAAGAATGGGATCATGGAGCGAAGCAGTAGACATGGTACGATTATTAACAATATAATATACTTTGCTAAGTATATTTTCATTTTTGGAGATTTTCTAAAACCTTTATTTTATCTTAGACGAGTCTAGGCGTGAATTTATTCGACCAAGACTGGTTACAGTAATACGGCATGGGATGAAACCTCGCAAAGCAGTTCGATTTTTACTTAACAAGAAAACTGCCAGATCATACGATCAAGTACTCAACGAATTGACAGAGTCAATAAAACCTGATTGGGGAGCTGTGAGGAGGGTATATACTCTTAATTGCACCGAGGTAGAACTAATTTTTTGTAATAACCTATCCAAATGTTTCCAATTGAAAATAGACTGGCTTAAAGTGATAATTAATTCAACTATAAAAATTTAGGTGACTTGTCTCGAAGATTTTTTCAAGAATGAAGATATTTTTTTGGCATGTCCTAATGATAGACTGGGAACCAATGATTTCGATCTAGATAGCGAAGGTGAGGTTTAATTGTTTAATACCCTTCTGACCACGTATATAATAATACTGGTGTATTATTTAGTGTTGGCAATCACAGATTAATTAATTAAATCCTAGAATGCAAATCGATACAGCCATATGTAAAAGTTTCCCTCGGGATAAAACAGTCCAGACTACGAGGACTAGAACCCTCAAGATCTCCACAAAGACGACCCAAGTCTTGCTCAAATTCTCAACCAAATTCAGCCTCCCAACAACTTCCTACCCATCCAAAATATATTCCATTGTCTCACTTCCCTGCTCCTATTTTGGATCGATTCTTCGTTGGTAATATTATTGGCGATGGAAATTTTGCTGTTGTAAGAGAATGTACAAATCGGCAAACCAAACAGAGATACGCCCTCAAAGTAATTGATAAATCAAAATGTGCTGGCCGTGATGCACCCCCTGAACACGAAGTGAAAATTCTTAGTATGGTAAACCACCCAAATGTGATCGAAATGTTTGAGCAGTATGACTTTAGCAACGAGCTATATATTGTTCTAGAGCTTGTCGAGGTAACTTATAATCTTTGTCCCAGTAAGTATAAGACTGAACGTACCATTTCACAACGGTATTTTATCAAAAAGACGGTCCGCGACATATTATTTTTTAAGAATTAGCATTATTTAAATTAGGGCAGAGTAGGGTTTATTAGAGGAGGGGTCATGTTAACTATTAAGCGAGTGTTTACGTTGGACCACTATGTGTCGGATCGTCTTTTTGAAATACTGGTACGTCACAGGTCAAATACCGTACATACGGTCGTGGATCGTTGTGACACTGTACGTCCGGTAGTAGACTCAAATAGAACTTCCTTTATTAAATGTTTGACGTTAAAATTTTAGGGCGGAGATCTTTTTGATGTCATTGCTGAAGTAACCAAGTTTTCAGAAAATGACGGCGCTTCAATGACAAGAGATATTGCATCAGCTCTTTCCTTTCTTCATGCCCGTAAAATCATACATCGCGATATAAAGCCTGAAAACCTATTGGTAAATTTACTGAATTTATATCTCTTAACAAAATATAATTGAAACTTCTAAGCGTATCCTCTTATCTTTAAGGTATATACTCACAGTACTGGACAACGTCATATTAAATTAGGGGATTTCGGTCTTGCTCAAATTGTTGACGGGCCATTATATACCGTTTGTGGGACTCCTACCTATGTGGCTCCCGAAATACTAGCAGAGTCGGGTTATGGAGTTAGGGTTGACGTTTGGGCGTTAGGAGTTATTGTATATGTTTTACTTTGTGGATATCCTCCATTTGTGAGTCCTAGTGGAGAGCAAGAGGATCTCTTTGACCTGATCTTATCAGCAGAATATGATTTTCCTGCTGAACACTGGGACACTATATCCGGCGATGCAAAGGATATTATTGTTCGAATGATAGAAGCAGATGCTGACATGAGACTTTCAGCCGACGAAGTCTTAGATCATCCATGGCTTGCTGTATGATAATAATATTAATACAAAAGCTTCTACTAATGTCCGAATTAATGAATAACTAATTAATCATTAATCCAACACTTTAAAAACAGACTAGCCCAACTGAATCTCAAGAGAAACGAAACCGTTCCAAACAAGACTTGAGCTTCAAAGTCTTTGAAGCTATGGGACTAACAAACTTGGGCACTTCAAATGCAACAAAGTCCACTTCTTCAGCAACTAACATTGCGGCTTAACAAAATTAACCTTGAGTTCAAAACGGAATTAAGACAGCCTACTTAATCATCACTAAATGTTGTCCAGCCTAAGATGAATCATATGAAATAATTCAGGAGTATCCTGTAACATCTGGTTTCTACATCAGTATGTTCAGAAATAGCAACCATTTTATGCTTTATAGATTGTTTGCTATTTCTTAATACTTAAATTGAAGTCTGCAGTTGAATCGAGTCATTCCAGTGTTTTTAGAGTATTTAAAAATATTAAGTTGGGAGATAGTCCAGAAATTGAGCCAAATTATACTGTCAAAGTAGACATTAATTATTTAGATTCAGCGAAGAAAAATAATTTCAATCATTGTTATTTAGTCTTGCAGTCATAATTTAAAAAAATACTTAATAATTTAACTATGCATTAGTAAATATGGTAGTAATCGTAAATGCTGTTGTTGGAAAACGTAATTTATCTGAAATACTATTAAAAAAAGGAGAGTATTGCAACGCTGTTAGCTAGCCGGAAATATTATTGTCAATAATTTTGTGCTATTGGACCAAAGAAATCCTCATAACTGGAGATTAATTCGTGTAGGAAAGTATAAGTAATGAATCAGTGTTTCAATTGATAGGAACAAGCTTCGTATTAGAATGCTAAAGACAAGCTACTTTAGCCTTCCTGTACAAATAAAGTTCTGTTTCGAATTTAATTTTTACACTGTGATCAAAATATATATTTATACCTGTTTTCATAGCAGAAAGTTGAATAAAACATTTGAAAATGAGAACTAAAAACGGAAGTCAAGTCATTTATTGTTTGTATCAATCTAAATTTCTGGTAGGCGCAAAGGTGTGTTAAAAGTTTGAAAGTTTTATTAGAATTCTAATACTTACGACTTTAACAAGAAATTGAATAATTTCAAAATATTCAGGCAAAAAGCATTTCGTATTGGAGTAAATAAAAAAGAATTTTGTGCAATGAAGCTAAAAGAGGAAAGACGAGGGGGAAGGGATCAGCTACCTGGAATCGAGAGAAAAGCGAGGAAGGGTCGGTCGATTCTTGGAATTTCAATCCTTTAGCATGGGAAGGGTCAGGGAAGGGATTAAAAAACGCGGATTTTTAACGCGGATTTTTAACGCTGATTTTTAACGCTGACGACCAAGTTTTCCTGATTGGCTCTCTTGGTTGGATGGATGGGACTACGAGGGGTATAAAAAGGCCTGCAGAAACCGACATCGACATCAGTGTTCCTGACCTTGCTCCAGCCTTAAATCCTGACCAGACTTCAACTGCAATCCTGATATCCAGCCTGAGCCTTGCCTGAACAAGTTGGAATTCCAAGACCTGTCTCAACTTCAACCTGAACGAGCCTTCCAGTCCTGCTGTCCCTCTGAAGGAGTTGGAAATCCAAGACGTCTCGGTCTCACCTTCAACCTGAACGAGCCTTCCAGTCCTGCTGTCCCTCTGAACGAGTAGTTACCCTGGACCTGTCTTCACCCTGAACGAGACTTGATCCAGTTGCAGCGTCAACAAGCAGACCAGACCGAAAGAGCACCTTACCTTTCCCGATCATCCAGCCAAGTTGCCAGTATGGACTTCTCTAAACTTGTAAGTATTTGAGCCACGTTTGTTGGTAGCTAAATTCTTGGTGAGTTTTTTTCACAGGGATAAATAATACTGTCGCAAATTACTAATTGTCATATTTTTCATTATTTTATTTTAGATGGGAGACAGCAGCCTGACGTTTGACCTGGGTTCTCTCTGCTCTTCCGGATATGGAACTGCCGTGCAGAGTCCGGAAGAAGAAGCATTCCCCTTTGACATCGACATGGACTCCCTTGTGGACAAGCTGACATCCTTGGAGACTGAAGACCCTCGTCCCATCTGCGGATCCCTGTTCCTGTGTCCTGCACCAGCCGATTTCAAGGTCCAGACCAACTGCACTGTATACGTGACCTCTTCCAGTGGAGCCGCTGTGGACCTGAGCAAACTCTCCATCGTCATCAGAGGACCCTCCCAATACAACTGCGAAGTCTCCCAGTTCACCTACCTGTCTGACCGAGTCGTCTGCAGCTTCCGTCCCTTGGAGCCCGGCTGTTACGTGGTCAGCGTCTTCTACAACAAAGTTTACCACATCGGAGGATCCCCATCTCATCTGTACGTGTCCAGGGACTATCGTCAGCCTATTACCCGCCCCATCGTCAGTTTTGATGTGGAGATCGAGGACCCCGTTCCAGCCGTCCAAGAGCAACCCAGAACCGCTTCCCGGAAACCGTGGGGGATTTGCCAGAACACCAAAACTGAACAGGTAATTGTCAGAAAATTCACATTTACTATTCAAATTCATATGATTCGTCCTTTATTCAATGCATTCATATCTTAATTGTTTGTTTTAATTGCTGCTGGTTTCAGATGTTCGTAGCCGACAGGGAGCAGCATCAAGTCCTCGTCTATGGACCAGAAGGAGACCTCAACTTCACCTTTGGATCCCAGGGGACAGCAGCCGGCCAGTTCTTCAGACCTACAGCCCTGGCGTACGACGGAGTTGG